>JAOTQJ010172295.1:0-24989 GCA_025642045.1 Solanum sejunctum | reverse complement strand
CTCCTTTCATTGTGGTGTTGTCTTTTGTGATTATTTACATGTCATATGTTGTATCTACAGTCCTACAGCTCCAATATCATGTGTTTTTCTACCTCCTATTCATTTCATTATTTGTGTAACTTACTCCTTTCATTATGGTATTGTCTTTTGTGATTATTTACATATCATATGTTATATCTATAGTCCTACAGTTCCAATATTATGATCACCTAAAAAGGATCATCTTGAAGGTAATGAAAATATAAAGTAAAGTATATTGCTAATTGATGGATGGTAACTCGAGGGGTGGAAGAATCACCTAGCCAGGGTCGATTCTATTGCGGGAGGTAGTCTAAGGGGTTAAAGAAAAATCCTAGCCAGGGCCGATCTCGATATAGATTCACCACTAATCAGCTGGTCATTTGTATTATATGTTGTGCACAGATTATACAGTAAAGGTAAAGTAACAAAAAGAACATAAAGTACATGATCCCACAATATACCTGAAGGTGGTCTCTTATCCTACACCAGTGCATAGTTTCATTTGAGTTTTTACTTCATATACAGTATTTCCTGCCTTACATATTCAGTAAATTATCTCGTACTGATGTCCCCTACGGGGGACCTGCATTTTATGCTGCAGGTAAAAGTTCTAGTAGATCTCCCCAGTAGGAGTACAGGATATCCATCTACTGTTACCAAGCTCCAAGTTGCTTCAGAGCTTTGTGTGTCTAGAGCTTATATTTTTGTATTGTATAGTTAGTTGAGGCAGGGCCTGTCCCAACCCTTATCAGATACTTTTTCTCATCTAGAGGCTTTGTAGACTATGTAAATTAAAGTGTGGTCATGTCTGGTACTTTAAGCATCGTGGCCCCAACGGCCTAGCCATATGCATTTCCTTTTGGCTTGTTATCACTGCTTATTTTCTTAAAGGCATGTCAAATGTACAAATCCTTTATAATATGTATAGAAAGTGCCTGAATATAGGTTGATTCTCCCAGGCTTTATCGGCAATGGGTGCCAGTCCGCCCTAACGGGACTTTGGGCATGATAGTAAAAGACATGTAGAATGGAATGGGGCATTAGGACTAAGGGAAAGCTTTGCAACATATCAAGTTCAAGAGACAAGGAATCATAACTCATATCATAAATATATAACTTGTCCAACATACACCTCTACAAACATAGATAGTGCGGGGGCCAAGACAAAGTAACCAGACTCACCCTCATTATCAAGTAGATCATAGGATAGTGTCTCAACACATAGATAAGAGGAAAAAACATAAATCAAAGTCCCTAAAATGGAGGACTCACCAACAAGCTTGGAATAGCACCGTATATCCATGTAGAGGAGGAGGAGGATCAACTTGGGCATCGGTTCCTACATGGTGATATCATATAGGCAAGAGTATGTGTTAGTACATTTGAATGTACTAAGTATGTGGGATGCAATGAAACAAGATATATGCTTCAT
Source organism: Solanum sejunctum (assembly GCA_025642045.1). Classification (NCBI taxonomy): domain Eukaryota; kingdom Viridiplantae; phylum Streptophyta; class Magnoliopsida; order Solanales; family Solanaceae; genus Solanum; species Solanum sejunctum. Next base: position 23,536 of record JAOTQJ010172295.1, on the reverse strand, counting down.
ATTCAATATACATAACAATGGGCAATAGGCATAATATAGCAATATAACATGTGTTATCAATGCATAAGTAATCCACACTCATATAGAATATCATATATGTAGAAGAGACCAAGCTAGTTATTCAAGGTATAAACCCCTTGGTGGTTGTATGGTATAAATTCCTCACATGGTTGATGGTAATAACACCTTATCAACATTGTGATGAAGTATAAACCCATCTCATGGTTGATGAGTATAAACCCCCAACATGGTTACCCGGGCTCTTGTCCCCCCAGATCGAGTATAGTCTAATGCAACACTTTCTGTAGGATTTATCATAGGCTCTAGTGCAATATTTCGTATAGGAATAAATATATACATAAGCACTTTTCATCATCATAACATAATTCATATCATATCTTATGATTCGGACCTTCATTTCCTCATGAAACCATAACCGGACATTTTATCAAACATCTTGGGTTGTGTAATGGGGGTAAAAGATCATGCAATTTAGAGACGTAACTATGCAAGAAAATTCATTGTAAAACCATCAATAAACACCTTGGAACACCCCTAAGACATTCACATCAAAACCCCTTATCAAATCTAACATTAGATCCAAGATTTGAAGCTCAAAACATGATAAAACAACTATATTTTCATGAACTAAAATCTCTGTGCAGTAAATTTCTCAATATACAATATCCACATGTAAAATCAACTTTAAATTATGCAATATTACTAAAAAGGAGGCTTAGCCATCATGGGTGGAAGGACCTAATAACTAAACACCACATACCTTAGATTTGGAGAAGTTCTTAGTGAAGGTGTACAATGGAGACTTGAAGCTTGAAGAGAATCATCAAATCCGAATGAGGGTTTTGAGTCTTGGAATTTGGAGTGAAAGTATGGCTAAGTGTTTTTGGGAGAGTATTCGGAAATGTTTAGGATGGTATATGGGTGAAATTTAGGCCACATGTTTGGAAAATGTTTTGTGTTGAATTTGGGAAAGTGTAGATAAAAACACATTTGTAAAAATTGCGCCCAACACTTGAAATATTTTGGGCCGCACAAGAAAAACCACCTGGCAAAAAAATACATCTCCACATCGTGGAGATGACACGGAGAGGGATTTGTACTAAAGCACACCCAAGGCGCGTCCTGGAAGCATCATGAACAGCTCATTGGAAATCATCCCTTAAAAAATTATAATTGTTGTTCTTTCGCTCTTAAATCGAGGTTAGACACTTTTCACCTAATTTTGACCTACTGATGACATATATAAGTCAGATTTTTGAAATAGTGAATGGATTTTTAGATATATGGAAATTGAAATTTTGGGCATTTCGAGGCACGTTTTTGGGCAGTTTTTGGGGTCGTTTCAATATCTCCCCCTTGGGAACATTCATCCCCAAATGTAAAAGAGATGTAAAAGACAAGAGTGATCATGAATAAATCAGCCACAACGAGAATGCAACATAACATGTAAAACACCATTTTCAAATCCTCAACATAAGTGTAAAATCATCATAAGTGTACCAACTTAAACATGAATGCATATGACTGACATAGGGGTTGAAATGTAGAACTTGAAATCATATATGTGACCTAGGATTAGTACCTTAGGCTTGAGTGGAGTTGAAAAGATAAGGATACTGCTTTTGTATGTCCGCTTCGGACTCCCAAGTAGCACTTTTGACTCGTTGGTTCCTCCAAAGGACCTTAATATATACCACTTCTTTGTTCCTCAATCTCCTTGCTTGCCTATCCAAGATCTGAACCGAGATCTCCTCATAAGTTAAGTTATCTTTTATCTCACCCACAACATCAATAGGTACAATGGCATTAGGATTACCAACGTATCTTCTCAACATAGAGACATGGAACATCGGATGGACCGAATTCATTTCACTAGGCAACTTCAACTCATAAGATACCTTGCCAACTCTTTTAGTCACCTCATAAGGACCAACATAGCTTGGACTTTTTACCAAAATGGACTATACCTTTCATTGGAGAAACCTTCAAATAAACCCAATCACCCATTTGGAATTTTAGGTCTCTTCTTCTCATATCAGCATAGGATTTTTGACGACTTTGAGCTATCCTGAACCTTTTCCTAATCATCTTACCCTTCTCAAGAGGTTTCATAACCAGATTCGGCCACAACAAAGCTACTTCTCTAACCTCAAACCATCCCACCGGTGATCTACAACGTCTCTTATAAAGAGGTTCAAATGGAGCCATACATATTCTAGAGTGATAGCTATTGTTGTAGGCAAACTCAATCAACGGAAGATGGTCATCCCAACTTATTTTAAGCTCCAATACATAAGCTCTAAGCATATCCTCAAGTGTTTGAATAATCCTTTCAGCTTGGCCATCTGTCTGAGGGTTGAAAGTTGTACTAAGGTGAACTTTGGTACCAAGAATCTTTTGAAAAGACCTCCAAAATTGTGAATAGAATTGTGAACCCTGATCCGATATGATGGATAAAGGAACCCCATAGAGCCTCACTAACTTATGGATGTACAACCTTGCATACTCTTCAGCCCCAAAAGTAGTCTTGACCGATAGAAAGTGAGCTGATTTCGTCATCCTATCAACACCACCTATATAGAATCAAAATCTTTTTAGTATTGGTCAACCCAACCATAAAATCCATGTTAATCACCTCCTACTTCTAAATGGGAATCTCTATGTCTTGGATTAGGCCACCTGGCCTTTGATGTTCGGCCTTGACTTGTTGGAAACTATGGCAATCAGAAACAAATTTAGCAATGTCCCTCTTCATTCCTCCATATTAATACACATTCCTTAAGTCTCTATACATTTTGGTGAAGCCGATGTGGATAGAATAGGAGGAATCATGGGGTTCATTAATAATTCTCTCCCTCAAACCATCAACACATGGCACACGCAACCTACCTTGATATCTAAGGGTCTCATCTACCCCTTGGGAGAAAACCTCTATTTTGTCCTCTTTCACTAAGACCTTCAATTCAAGCAAGGAGGAGTCTAGGTCTTGTTTTGCTATCACCTTATCAATCAAAAAAGATTTGGGACCATCAACAACAACCACACCATTACCCACATCTTCTAACCTCACCACCAATCTAGCCAATCTATGCACCTCTCTAGCCATCTCCCTATCACCAACATCCACATGAGCTAGGCTACCCATAGACACCCCATTCAAAGCATCCGCCATAATATTTGCCTTACCCAGATGGTAATGCACACTCATTTCATAGTCCTTAAGGAGTTCTAGCCACCTCCTTTGTCTCAAGTTAAGATCTTTTTGAGTGAAGACATATTGAAGACTCTTATGATCGGTGAAGACATCAACATGTACCCCATAAAAATAATGATGCCAAATCTTTAATGCAAACACCACGGTGGCCAATTCAAGATCATGGGTAGGGTTATTCTTTTCATGCACCTCAAATTGTCTAGAAGCATAGGCTATGACCTTACCATTTTGCATTAGCACACAACCCAAACCAACTCTAGATACAACATAATACACCATAAAACCCTCAAGCCCATCCGATAGTGACAATATAGGAGCGAACACAAGTCTATCTTTCAATGTTTGGGAACTTTTCTCACATTTGTCAGTCCACACAAACTTTACCTTCTTTTGAGTCATTTTTGTCATAGGAGAAGCAATGGAGGAGACCCCATTCACAAACCTTCTATAGTAACCCGCAAGGCCCAAGAAACTTTTAATGTTCGATGGGGTCAATGGTCTAGGCCAATTCCTAATCACATCGGTATTCTCCTCCTTCAACCAAAATTCTCACTTGTCATAGTTAGCATACAATGTTTCCTCCCTCAATTTTTGCAACATGACCCTAAAATGGCACATATGCTCTTCTCTACTATGGGAATAGATCAAAATATCATCAATGAAGACTACAACAAAGGCATCAAGGTAGGGTTTAAAGACCCTATTCATTAGGTCTATGAAGATGGCTGGCATATTAGTCAATCCAAAGGATATCACCACAAATTCATAATGCTCATATCTTGTATGGAAGGCCATCTAGGAAATATCACACTCCCTCACCCTCATTTGATGGTACTCGGATCGAAGATCAATCTTAGACAAAAAGCTAGCCCCTTGCAATTGGTCAAACAAGTCACCAGTACTTGGAAGAGGATATCTATTCTTTATAGTGACCCTATTGAGTTGCCGGTAGTCAATGCTCATTCTAAGTGACCCATCTTTCCTTTTTACAAATAACACTAGTAAACCCCAAGGTGATTGGCTAGGTCTAATAAATCTCTTTTCCACAAATCTTTCAATTGCTCCGTTAACTCTTTTAACTCTGTCAGGGCCACATGGTAAGGGGGAATAGAGATAGGTTTAGTATCGAGAAGGAGATCTATGCCAAAATCTATCTCCCTTTTGGGAGGGACACCAGGAAAGTCATTTGAGAAGACATCAAGAAACTCATTTACAATTGGGACCGACTCAATGAAGGGACTTTGGACTGCACATCTTTGATCCTCACAAGATGATACAAACACCCTTTGGAAATTAACTAATGGGCTTTAATGCATGAGATGTACCTACCCCTCACTATCACATCATGACTTTTCCATTCAAGGATGGGTTCATTTGGGAATTAAAACTTGACCTTATGGGTTCTACAATCAATAGGAGCATAGTAGGCAGCAACCAATCCATCCCTAGAATAACATCAAAATCAACCATATCTAATTCAACAAGATCATAAGGTAAGATTTTATGCAGGATGCAAACTGGACAATTTCTATACAACCACCTAGGAACAATAAATGCACCAATAGGATTAGACACCTCATATGACTTATACAACAACTCTGACTCAACATAGAACTTTCTAGCAACAAAAAGGGTAACAAAGGAAAGGGTGACACCTGAATCAATCAAAGCATATACATCAAGATCAAAGATTTTCAACATACCGATAACAATATCGGGGACATCACTAATCCCTTGCCTCCCATGTAGAGCATAGAATCGATTGTGCCTTAGGGCACTACCAAGAGGACCACCTCTACCTAATGGGACCACATTAGCACCCCGGACTTTGCGACGATTTCTTAGACAATCTATTTTCTTATGACCAAGCTCCCCACATTCATAACATGCATTAGAACCCCTCAAACATAGGACTCCATGGCTTCTCCCACATTTAGGGCACGCACACATTGTTAGGAACCATCCACCAACACCTTATGGCCTAGGGAGGTCATTGGCAAACCCCCTATTAGTAGCATTAGGAGGCTCTTGGCCTTGATGAAATCTAGCACCCTTGTGGAACTTTCTCTTAAATTGGGCTCTCTTGGCCCCTCCTCTTTCTAAATTTCTTCCCTTCCATTTGCTTGGCATAGGTCATCAACCAAGACAAATCCATATCACTAATAAGCAAAGCCGACTGGCATTCTTTACAAACCCCCATAACAAACTTATTCATCCTTAACCTAGGATCCACCACCAAGTGAGGAGCATACTTTGAAAGTTGATTAAATTTGAGGGCATACTCCCTCACACTCATAGCACCTTGTTTTGAGTTCATAAACTCAACCAACTTTGCTTCCCTAGGCTCAAGAAGGAAGAATCGATTAAGGAAGGACAATTTGAATTCTCCAAAAGCACTACATAGTCATTACCTTCTCACTCTTCCACTGATCAAACCAAATTTGGGATATACCTTTAACTTGGTACGCCGCCAACTCCGCCTTCTCATTTGTCCCAACACCCATGATAGACCAGATTTTGTAGACCTCATCAATAAACTCTTATAGATCTTTATTCACCTTTGACTCATGGAAAATTGAAGGATTCATCCTTATGAAGTCTCTTGCCCTAGATCCCGGGGTATTAGCATGAGAGGCTTGGTCCCCTTGTTAGATTTGGTTGGCCACTACTTGGCCAAGCATAGTAAAAGCATCCCGAAGCTCACATTGGTAGGTTGCTCCTCTAGAGTTTAGGCCCGTCTTCCTATAGTATTAGGCATGAGCTAGCATAGCAAATAACAAATGTTAGGGGGGAAAAACTTATCACAACTCTATAGCACGACTTAAAACATGAAGAAGGGAAACATTTTCTAAAATGTCTCATAGCCTCCTATCCATAGTCATGGCACTCTTCACAACCATGGATAGGACTCTAATAGATGAGGTGTGTTGGACTCCAGGATCTATCAACCTAGTGCTCTGATATCAAGATTATCATGACCCAAGCCTAGGGCCTGGACGTGACACGGAGAATGGAGAACCCGAAGGAACCCCAAACAAGCCTCTTAACTTGTCATTACACATCCTTGGTCGCGGAAGAATATAAAAGAAATGTAGAATAGAATGGGCATTGGGGCTAAGCGAAGGCTTTGCAACACGTCAAGATCAAGAGACAAGGAATCATAGATTATATCATAAATACATAACTTGTCCAACAAAAACCTCTACATACATAGATAGAGCAGGGGCTAAGACAAAATAACCGAGCTCACCCTCATAATCAAGTAGATCATAGGGTAGTGTCTAAATACATAAATAAGAGGGGAAAACATAAATCAAAGTCCCCAAAATGGAGGACCATGCAAGAAAATCCATTGTAAAATCATCACTCAACACCTTGCAACATCCCCAAGACATTCACATCAAAACCCCTCATCAAATCCAACATCAGATCCAAGATTTTAGGCTCAAACATGCTAAAACAACCATATTTTCATGAACTAAAATCACTGTGTAGTAAATTTCTCAATATACAAGATCCATATGTAAAATCACCTTTAAATCATACAATATTATTAAAAAGGAGGCTTAGGCACCATGAGTGAAAGGACCCAATGGTTCAACACCTCATACCTTAGCTTTGGAGAAGTTCTTGGTGAAGGTTGACAATGGAGACTTGAAGCTTGAAGAGAATCCTTAAATTCGAGTAAGGGTTTTGAGTCTTGGAATTTGGAGTGGAAGTATGTCTAAGTGCTTTGGAGAGTATTGGGAAATGTTTTAGTATGGTATAAGGGTGAAATTTGACTAAGTATAGATAAAAATACGTTTGGGAAACTTGGGCCCAACACTTAGAATATTTTGGGCCGCATAAGAAAAATTGCCTAGTGAAAAAAAACATCTCCGCATTGTGGAGAGGATGCAGAGAGGGATTTGTACTAAAGCGCGCCCAAGGCGCGTTGCGAAAGTATCACGAACAGCTCATTGGAATCATCCCTTAAAAACTTATAATTGCTATTCTTTTGCTCTTAAATCGAGGTTAGACCCCTTTTCACCTAATTTTGACCCCCTAATCATAAATATGAAATCAGATAATTGGAATAGCAAACATATTTTTAGATATATAGAAATTGAAATTTTGGACATTTTGAGGCACATTTTTGGGCTCTTTTTGGGGTCATTTTATTCTAAAATTCGGGTTATACTTATTTCTCACTCAATTTCGCCGTTTGATCAAGAATATGATGTCAAATTTTTGATATCGCATAGGGCTTTTAAGATATATGGAAATTAGGATTATGGGAATTTTCGAGGCATATTTTCGAGTGCTTTTTTTGGGATCGTTTCAATATATCCCCCTTGGGAACATTCGTCCCCGAATGTCAAAGAGACGTATATAAGAGAAGTAATCAAGGTGATTTCAACCTGTACAAGAATGCAACAATACACTTAAACATCATTTCAAAAATCTCAACATAAGTGTCAAAATCACTATGAACTTTTTAATATAAACATGAATGTATATAAATGACATGAGGGCTGAAACTTAAGATTTGGATCACATGAAGGACTTAGTTGTTATCTTAGGCTTGAATAGAGTGAAAGCAGTGTGAATATTGCTTCTTTACAGCTGCTTTGGCTTCCCTAGTGACTACTTCATCTTGTTGATTCCTCCAAAGAACCTTGATGGAAGTTACATCCTTGCCTCCCAACCTTATCACTTGTCTACCCAAGATTTCTACCGGAACCTCCTCATAAGTCAAATCTTACCTCATCACATCCACAACCTTCAAAGTTACGATAGCACTTGGGTCACCATACCACTTTACCACAGACACATGTAAAATCGGAAGAACTATATTCATATCCATAGGCAACTCCCATCCTTATGCAACCTTACCAATTTCTCCTCCAGACCTTATAAGGACCTACAAACCTTAACCCAATTGTAAACCTTAAACACACATAGTTCACTTTGTTACCAAAAGCCACCATCTCCCCCTTGGGAGAAAACCTCCACTTTACTATCCCTCACCAAGACCTCCAACTCTACTAAGGCGGAATCAAGGCCTTGCTTATCTAGACCTCTTCAACCAAAGAAGATTTGGAACTATCAAAACCACTACACCACCATTATCAACTTCACCCATCCTCATTCCTAACCTAGTCAACCGATGTAATTGTCCAACCACCCTCTCGTCATCCCAAAGACTTCCACTTTCCATACTTAGAAAGAAACCTCACATTCCTCAAAATTCACAATATCACCCTCAAATGATTCACAACCTGTTCCTTAATCTAGAAACAAACCAACATATGATCACCAAAGACCACCACAAACATACCAAGGTAGGGTGTAAAGACCTTATTTGTGAGACCTATAGGCATAGTCGGTGCATTAGCCAAACCAAAAGACACTACCCCAACTTTAAAATATCAGAAAGGACATCAAGAACTTATTGACCACCGGAATCGACTCAATAGGAAGTACCTTATGCTCAACATCCCTATTCATACAAGATGATAAATGCAACCCTTGGAGATCGACTGGACCTTAAGACAAGAAATGGACCTACCCCTTCACTACCACTCAAGGATGAGTTTATTAGGAAATTAGAATATAACTTTATAGGTCCTACTATCAATGGAGACATAATAGGTATGTAACCATTCCATCCTAAAAATGACATCAAAATCCACCATATCTAAGTTCAACAAGATCACAAGGCAAGACCTAATACAATATGACCATGAGACAATTTTTATAGACTCTTCTAACAACAATAGATTCATTAACAGGGTAGATACCAAGAGAGTTCACACAATAATTCGGGACATATATGAAGCCTACTAGCAACAAAAGGAATAATGAAAGAAATAGTGATACCAAGACCTATCAATGCATAAACATCAAAGTCAAAGAAAACTTCAACGTACCGATAGCAACATCGGGCGACTCATCTACCCTTGCCTCACTTGAAGATCATATAACTAATTATGTCATAGAGCACCCCTTTGTTGGACTTCTTGAACTCTTTGATCAACATCTCCACCTTGCCCTTGTGGCCAGTCATCTCCAACCTTATTTTGACTATTTGGGCAATTCGAAATTTTATGGCCCATCTCACCACACCCAAAGCATGCACACGTGTTCCACCAATGTCTGCCACCATGATTCCTCTCACGTTTTGGGCTATCTAAGACGAGTTACCCCATCTTCACCCCCTTTGAGCCTTGGGTTAGGTGCCCCATCCTTAAAAACCCTCTTATTTGGAGCACTAGAGGATCTTTAGCCTTAAAATTCAACACCTTATTGGAATCGGTCACCCTTAAATCGATCTCACTTGGCTTCACCACTCCTTCTCTTTCTAAGTTTTTCCCCCTCTAATTGCTCAGTATAAGTCATGAGGCGAGACTAATCCATATCACCTATCAACATGACAGCACAATACTCCTCATTCACTAAGTTGGATATACCCATCAAAAATTTATTCATCCTAGACCTTGGCTTGACCACCTATTGTGGAGCATATTTGGAGAGTTGGTTAAACTTGAGGGCAAACTCCCTTATACTCATCGATGCTTGCTTTAGATACATGAATTCCATCATTTTGGCCTCCCTTAGCTCAAGCGGGAAAAACTAGTTGAGAAATTCCACTTTGAACTCTTCCCAAAAGGTGACATTGTTATTCCCCTTCTCCACCTTCATTGGGTGAACAAAACTTGAGGTACCCTCTCGAGTTGGTAGCCACCAACTCTGCTTTCTCCTTTTATCTAACCCCCATAATAGATAATACTTTATAAACTTCATTAATAAATTCTTAAGGATCCTCATCTACTTTAAACCCATGGAACTCCGGTGGATTCATTCTAGTAAAATCCCTCACCCTAGAAACCAGAGTTGGAACATGAGGGGTTTGGACCCCTTGGTGAATTTGGTTGGTCATTGCATGTGCCAACATAGTAATAACATTCTGGAACTCAACTTCTATAGCCCCTCCATCTTGAGGAGCTTGAGGAGTGGGGTAAGTTAGTTGTCCCGCGGGTATACAGGCCCTCCTTGGTCTCCTTCTTTGAAGCGACATGATCTAGAAGAGCCAAGAACATTCGTTAGAGGGGAAAACTTTACCCTACAACTAAGGCATGATGTAGACCATGAAGAAGTGAAACATTTTCTAAAATGTCTCATATCCTCCCATCATAGTTGTGGCGCACTTCATAACTATGAATAAGACTCTAATCGACGCTGTGTGTTGGATGCCGAGGACTATTAACAACCTAGTGCTTTAATACCAAGTTTGTCACGATCCAACCTAGGGCCTAGATGTGAGATGGTGAATAAGGAACCTAAAGGGACCCTAAATAAGCCTCTTAGGATATCAATCACACATCCTTGATCCCGAAAGCAATTAAACAACTACATGAGAGTAAATAAAGGGTAAAGAACAGGACTAAGGGAAGTCTTTGATATCATAAAATATAAAGGGTCAAGCTTATAGCATAGGTACATCATAATATTCTAACAATACCTCTAAACTTAGAATGGGATGGGGACTAAGACACTTTTTGAGCTTACCCTCATAATATCAAATATCAACATAAAGAAGTCTTAGAATTAGCAAGAGAAAGTAGATAGTGTCCTCAAACTTGAGGACTCAACAAGCTTATCTTCAAGATATCAAACTAGACACTTAGAGGAGGATAGTCAAATGGAGCTCCAGTTCCTACATGGTAACATCATGTAGGAATAGAGTATGTGTTAGTATGTTTGAATGTACATAGGATGCAATGTAAGCAAGAAATAGGCAAAATAATCAAAATGCATAATTATAAGCAAAGGGTAAGTGTAATATCAATATGGTATGCATGAATAATGCTTGAAGTAAAACATTCTTGTACATCATAAAAAAGGAACGCAAACTCGATATGGAATACATACTCAAACCTTTCACCTACATGCATAAGATGGGCCAAATAGCCACCCACTTGCCTTACAGTATAACTTTTTTGTAGAGCGTTACCAACACCCATACCTTACGACATAGTCTTTTTGATAGGTAGTATAAGATGTTCCTTACTTTACGATATCATCTTTTAGGTAGGATCCATGAATCTACCTTACCTTACGATATAATCTTTTTGGTAAGAACCATGAATTGTACCTTATAACATGACCTTTTTTGTAAATATTATAGAATGTTCTCACTTTACGATATAATCTTTTCGATAAGAGCCATGAGTCATTCTAACTTAAGGTATGGCCTTTTTGGTATATATTATAGAGTGTCCATACCTTACGATATGATCTATTCAGTAGAAGTCATAGAAATAGCTCATCAAACCACCACATTCAAGTATAAAGAAAAAATTTCTCAAATTTCTCAAGAACCTAACAAACATGGAAGCCCAATAATTTAGTTGCAACACCATAGATACTTTTCATGAATTCAACATATACCTACATTCCTTTGGTTATCCTAAAGTCACTTAACTCATAAACCATGCAATAGACCTTCAATAACTCAAGAATTCTTAACAAGATATTTTATCAAATACTTGGCGGGTGTGTAATTCTAGTTCAAAGTCATGCAATTTAAGAGTAAATCATGTGAGAAAAATTAATGTAAATCAACCCACCAGCACTAGGTAATACCCTCTTGCAAGATACATCAAAATCCCTCATCAAATCACACAATAGATCATAGCTTCATAGCTCAAGATATGCATAGTTGAACAACATTTCATAAAACCCCAATACAGTTTATATCAAAATACATAATAAGATGTACCTACAGATAAACGAACTTGAAAACATGTAATTTATCTAAAAAAGAAGGTTAGGCACCATGAGGGAAATGACTCAATGGTTGAAACACACATACCTCAAATATGGGGATTCTTTTATGAAGATTTAAATGAGAACTTAAAGCTTGAATGAATTTATTGAGATCCAGAGATGAGTTTGGAACACTTGAATTTGGGTATTATTTGTCTAAGTGTTAGTGAGAGTTTTGGGGATTGTCTTGAATGATGTGGGGTTGAAAAATGACTAGGTATAGGTAGTTTTATGCATAGGAAGGCTTAGGACCAAGACCCTAAGGACTTGAACCAAAACAGGAAAAACTGACAAAACATTACACAAATCCGTGATGGGTCCATGTCGCGGAGGTATCGCGGGCCCTCACTAGAATTGCAAAGTTGACAAAATTCACTTTTTTCTATGGGTCTTCTAAAATTCAGGTTATACCCATTTTTACTCAATTCCTGATCAAGAATATAAAGTTAGATTTTTGGTATCATGTACAAATTTTGAGATATATGAAAATTATGATTATGGGCATTTTCAAGGCACATTTTAGGGCGCTTTTTGGGGGTCGTTTTAGTTATGGCCACTATGAATTTTTGATGATACCCTTTGGGTTAACTAATTCCCCTACAGTGTTTATGGATTTGATGAATAGCGTGTTTCGTCCTCACTTTAATTCTTTTGTGATAGTATTCATTAATGATATCTTGGTGTATTCCAAGACTGAGGCTGAGTATATCGCGGCTACTAAAGCTAGCAAAGAGATGATATGGCTTAAAAATTCCTTCAAGATCTTAGGCTGCAGCAGCTGGAGTATGTCATCTATTGTGATTGTCAAAGTATTATAAACTTGAGCAAGAACTCAATGCACCATGCAAGGATAAAACACATAGATGTGAGATACCATTGGATTTGAAAAAAGATAGAGCACAAATCTATGCAGGTTGAAAAGTTCTCTACAAATGAGAAAGCAAATTGCTTCTGTAACCCATTAATAAGAAAGCAATTTGCAATTGCAAAGTTTGTTTGCCACCATCCTCTTCTTTGATTGGTCAAGAGAAGAGGTGGAGAACATTTCTTCCATTATACATAGAGAGCTTCTGCTCTCTTATTCAACACATCAAAAAACACAGAGAGAAAAGAAAAATATATTGAATATTTTTCTTGCGAGGTATACCATAGACTATATAAGAAAAATAGTCTATGAAAAAAATAGAGTGTGAGAAATATTTTCTTTGTAAGGTGAAGATCAAAAGAGGGTATTTCTTTTGTGTATATAGAAATTTTTTGAGTATTGTACCTATGTCCAAACAGTGTAAAATTCTTTACTATAATGATATCAGTTGCTCCTCTTGGCCTATGGTTTTCCCCCTATTTAAAAGGGTTTTCATGTAAAAGTTTTGGTGTCATTATTTTTTTATTATTTCTATTACTTTTACCATATACATTTTGTGTTTGTCTATTTTTTCCCAATAGTGTACTCCTCATGAGCTTGCTTGTGTGCTAGCAAGGCTTACGGGAACCTTCGAGAAAACCCTAGGTGTCCCACCCCTATTCCACCAATTTGCGAGTTCAAATACTATTCGATAATTCCATTTTAATTCGTACAATTTTGAGCTGGCAAGCCTTATCCTCAGAAGAATTTTAAAAATTTTACTTGTCCTATATTGATTTCTAGCTGAGATTTCCCTCCAAAAGCTTTCCTATAAATAGCCCTCCATTCACCTATTTTGGGGGTGGATTAAAGTTGTATTTTGAGGACAAGAACAGTGTTCTTATAAAAATAAACCCACAAAGGTTAACCTAGCTTTTCATCTTGGTCAGCATCAGCCACATGCATCACTTGGAACACTTTTTAGAGCTCTTCCACATAGTTCTCAGGATCCCCAGTGGATGTAGACCCTGTGAACTCAGGAAGATAGACAGATTCATCTTTAAGAATTCCCAAACTCTAGAAGAGTCATGGGCATCTTGTTGGGCCTCTCCTTGTCTTGCAGCAGGTGTTGTGACAACCTAGGCTAGAGTTTGGATAGCTTGGTGAAGCTCAACATTGGAGACCTCATCTTGCGGCTATGCAACAGGGACATTTTGTTCCACGTGCACCTCATACCCTTGAGGCTTAGGTAGATTGACATCCTGCCTGGCGGCACGTCCTCTACCTCTAACGGCTCTTCTGGGAGGCATGATCACAATTCTACAACGTACAAAGCATGAATTAGAATAGAACTTTCATAGAGTATAACTCCATAGCATGATTTAGAATATGAATGAAGGGAAACAATTCCTAATGTCCTATAGCCTCGTGTTTATCAAATGTGGTTGACAACATACCCATAAACAAGACTCTACTAGACATGGCCTCATAGACTCCGTAGGACTTTGAACTCGTGATACCAAATTTGTAATGCCCCAAGAGGGTACTCCAGGCATAACTGACACTCAGAAACTATTGTTAGTCCTCAAGTGAACCACTTGGCCTCATTACATTCATTCATTCATATATTCTACAAATAATCGGAAGACATAAGGAAATAAATGGGCACATATCATTATCTAGTCTCAAATAATAATATAATGAAAGAGTAGTAGAAAGAACTAGCTCACAAGTTTCAACATCAACATTCGACCCTAGTCTATGAAGCCTCTATTACTATTAGGTGGTGCCAATGATAGACTATTGCTACTCAATCAAAATAAAAGCTAAATGATTCTAACTCTAAAGCATGATGAAAATAGGTAATGAATCCTTCAAAGTAGGGGAGGCTCATCAATTTGTTGAACGTCTAAAGATCCTCAATGATGTGCTTGCTGATGAACTCTATCCTACATATCTACATTATAAAACAACATATTCCAAAAAGAGACATTAGTACTTGGAATGTACTGGTATGTAAAATAGTTGAGTAAAAACTAAAATAGGTAGAATAATATCGAAATACAATCAACATCAAAGATAGTAAAAATTAACATGTCAAATGTCTATCTAAAGTAAGAATAAAGAGTAGAGAAGTGACTCATTAGCCAATCAACTCATCAATCGAATCAAATGCATCTTAGAAGGACTCATCTCAACTTATCTCACCTCAACTCATCTCATCTTATCTTAACTCAGATTTCTCAGTTTGGGGAACTTACTAGGAGTTTCTCTTAACCGATAACAACCACTTATGAGCCAGAGGTTGTACAACAATCACGTTGATGTTACCACAGCCATTCCATACTTTCCAGGTAAGGAACAAGTATGATCCATAAGGAATCTGAACTCAGCCATCCTCTATGGCTTCAGGGATGTAAACTCGAGAGGGGACCATGAGATGTAATGGTTCAATCCTATCCTAGCTGGGTTTGCGTAGGTAACAAGTGCAAGTGGGACTCACTCTTACTTATTTCGGTGACCAAATACTACTCCCAAGACTCAATGCTTATAAGACTCTCAAGTAGCCTCATGGATACCCCCATCATCTCTATTAGTCTCATGGAGACTCTCATCATCTCGTCAACTCAAACTCAAGGGGTCCTCTATTATTTTAGGGACTTTAACTCATCTCAATTAACTCAATTCTTATTTGAGAACTCAAAGACTCAGATCATCAATTAGGAGAAGTTGTTTAGACATAACTCAAGAACTCAATTATGAAGACACATACGATCATCAAGCTCAA
Organism: Solanum sejunctum; assembly: GCA_025642045.1. NCBI lineage: Eukaryota > Viridiplantae > Streptophyta > Magnoliopsida > Solanales > Solanaceae > Solanum > Solanum sejunctum. Next base: position 7,858 of record JAOTQJ010172295.1, on the reverse strand, counting down.
ATAACTCGACCTTAGACTCACATCCAGGTTTCCATCAACATACTCACAGCAAGGCTCTAGAATCAATCCCTAAGTTCATTCATGCATGCTTTCAAAAGTTTACATCTAGGTTTATACAATATCTCATTAAAAGTATTAAATTCTAGAAAACAAGTTTATGATAATCATCAACATACGAAAATACATAAAATAGATACAATTTTCAAGAAAATAATTGAAACGAACCCAAAAAGTGCCTAAAAATGTGCCTCAAAAGTGCCCAGAATCTTATTTTCCATATATCTGAAAATTTATTGGTTCTTTCAAAAATTCGACTTTATATTCTTGTTCAGGGGGTCCAAATTAGGGTTACAAGGGTCTAACCTCGATGTTAAAGCAAAGAAATCAAATTATGATATTTCACTTGGTGCGATTTCCAGAGAGCCTTCGCATCCTCTCTGTGATGCGGAGATGTGTATTTCCTGCACTGTCTTTCCTAGTCCTTCTAGATTTTTCTAAGTCTTGGCTCTAAATTTTCCCAAATGTATTTTTACCTATATTTAGCCTTATTTTACCCTCATATTACCTAAACATTCCCCAATAATCACCAAGACACTTAGCCAAATATTTGCTCCTAAATTCAAGTCCCAAACTCAAGATCAATCTTAAAGATTTCATCAAGGATCTCACTCAAGCTTCAAGTCTCCAATCCCAATCTTCTACAAGGGTTCTCCAAAGTCAAGGTATGTGGTGTTGACCCATTGAGTCCTTCCATCCATGGTGCCTAAACCCTCTTTTTACTAATATTTCATTATTTAAAGTTTACATGTGGGTCTTGTGTATTGAGAAATTTACTGCACACTGATTTTAGTTCATAAAAGTATGGTTGTTTTAGCATGTTTTGAGCTCTAAATCTTGGATCTAGTGTTGGATTTGATGAGGGGTTTTGCTATGAATGATTTGGGGTGATGCAAGGTGTTGATTGATGGTTTTACAATAGATTTTCTTGCATGATTTGATCTCTAAATTGCATGGTCTTTTACCTCTATTATACACCCCCAAGGTGTTTGATAAAATGTCCAGTTATGGTTTCTTGTGTAAATGAAGGTCCAAAGCATGAGATAGGATATGAATGATGATATGATGATGAAACGAGCTTATGTATATGATGAATCCTATGTCAAGTGTTGCATTAGACTATATGATGAATCCTATATAAAGTGTAGTACTCGACCATGCCCAATCCAAGGGATCTAGCACCCGGATAACCTTGATAAAGGTTCATACTCATCCACCAGAGTGATGGGGTGGCATCATCACTAACCTAGATTGAGGTTTGTACTCACTAACCTAGATGAGGGTTAATACTCATCCACTAGGGTAATGGGGTGGCATTATCATCAACATAGATGGGGGTTTGCAATCATCAACCTAGATGAGGGTTATACTCATCCACCTAAGTGATGTTGTGGAAACATTACTAACCTACCAAAGGGTTCATACTTTGGAAATCTAGCTTGGTCTCTTCTACACATATGATATTCTATATGAGCATGGATTACCTAAGCATATTTTAATTATGCATTGATCATACATGACATATTGCTATATCATGCTTATTGCCTATTGTTATGCATATTGATTATGAAGCTTGTCTCTTGTTGCATTGCATCCCACGTACTTAGTATATTGAAATGTACTAATGCATACTCTTGCCTACATGGTATCACCATGTAGGAGCCAGTGCCCAAGTGGATCATCCTTCTCCTCCACATGGCTACACAGTGTTATCCCAAGCTTATTAGTGAGTCCTCCATTTTGAGGACTTTGGTTTATATTTACCTCTTATCAATGTATTGAGACACTATCTTATGTTCTATTTGACTATGAGGGTAAGACCAGTTACCTTATCTTGGCCCTCACTCTATCTATGTATTTAGAAGTGTTTGTTGGACAAGTTATGTATTACGTTCGAGCTTTGACTCATCTATGTTATTTAAGTATTACACTCTCTCTTTCTCCCTTAGTCCCATGTCCCTTGTTCATGTTTCTTATGATGTTTTATATTGCTTCTACAACCAAGGATGTGTAATGATATGCTATGAGGCTTGTTTAGGGTTCCTTCGGGTTCCCCATTCGCTGGTCACATCTAGGCCCTAGGCTTGGATCGTGACAATAATCAAGAAAGTATTTCAAGAAACATATATGGGGACTCATGGACTCACAACTCATCTATGACCATCTATGGGGAGCATGGGATAACAATCCCATGTTTTTTTTTAGTCTTACATACCTAGGATAAAGCTCCTCTAATCAATCATCAAGAATTCTCCTTGAATTCTTCAATCTGATGTTCTTCTTTCTTCTCTCTCAAACCGTAACTTTCAAGTGTTGTGAAAAGGGACTTAGAATGGGGTTTACACCCCTATTTACTCATTAAAATAACCTAAATTGATCATGTTTTGAGTTTAAGAGGGGTTGGGAATTGATCAGAATGCCCATCAAATTAAAAAGAAAAGGTTCATCTCGAGAATACCTAGTCGCAGACTGGGGCATGGACATGTATATTTTCATTTGAAATTTCTCGTCGAAAATAATTACAAAAATAAAGTGTTGGTTCATATCCCTAGTGAATTGTTCCTCGGACGCATACTGACACTATTTTGTGTCAGATTATGGAAAAATTATTTTTTGACTCGGTTGCTTTAAAATTGGATTGAGACCATTTTCCCACTCAATTTTTCATGCCGATTGCATATCCGATCTCAGATTCGCAAACAGAGCATGAACGCACATTTCTCTATTATAGGAGTATTTTGATAATTTTATCGGGTATTACAAAACAGACCTCCATGGACTTGGAAGTCACTTATACAGAATTACTATAGACACAATACAATATAATGAATCATAATACATCTTTCTATATTTATACAGAATCAAAATAAATGTACAAGGCAAGTGTCGAGTCAAAAAGACAACAAAAATACAAAAGGATACTGGAAGGATCCAAGGATGTCCAATACTCACCAGTAGTCTTTGACTATACAACTATCACAAGAAGAGTCAATGCTACTTGCTTATGCTAGGACTACACCACAAAATAGATGCAAAAAGTAGGGGTGAGTATCAGGGATATGGTACCTAGTAGGCATCATAGGCCGTCTAAGTAAGAATAATAAATAAAGTAGGGATATATCCAAATATAACTTTATAGATGTCTAATCACATGAACTAGATACATGTGCCAGTGAATATGAAAATAACCAAGGACCGGATGGTTGTGTAGTGATGTACGCGAGTGTAAGGCCCTACTGTCTATGCATATATGTCAATCGATCCCCTATAAGCCTAGAAGGTACACCCACACACAATAAAAGGTGAACAGGTGTAAGATTTTGTGTCAGGTCTAGCTAAATCTCACAACTCAACTGTGTATACATAACCATAATTCTGACAAAATCCTCTAACTGGGACTTTAATATACTCTTTATACCCCAACTTGGCCTCTAAATAAAACTACCATTCAAACGTCAATCGAACAATTCAAACTTTAACCAAAATAAGTCGGACTTCAATAAAATCTATGAACCAAACTTTAACCCAAGATAAGATCAGATGTGGCTAGTGGTCTGCCTTGGCCTTTAGACCTGGACTAGTCCGAAATGCCCTCCATCAATGCTATCTTTAATGGTAACAACGAGGATTTCAACCCAGTAGCTTTTAGTTGTATAGACTTTACTATATAGCCTTTAATTAGAGGTATACAGAGAGTACTCATCCTCATTTATATGTTGTACTAGTAGACGCATACAAAATCATATGTGGGAAATCTTGGGCCTTTAGTAATAGGAGGATTTACACTTAGCATCAAGGTGATGTTGTTGGTCCCCTTATATTCGAGCAGAATCTGATGTGCTGCGGGAACAATGAAAAAGGCTAACCAATGAGGGAGTAATCAGGTTCCCGGCTCTTTTCAGTGTATTTGAGTCTCAACTCTATAGACTTTGGTCTGCTAGTCTGATCCATAAGGATCTATGCCTCTCAAGTTGCACCAGACATAATTGTAGTTGTTTTTCGATCCTCACTAGCATGGGTGTAGGGTATCACTAACCTAAGCCTAGACTAAGGCCCAATAATCACAACAAACAAGCATGAATACAGTAGATAGTGAATACAATAGTCATAGGCTTTCCCAACATATCAATAATAGTTTTGTCAATCCCAGGTAATCAAAAGTACAACAATCAATCAGTATACGGAAGAAAATCAGTATATTAGTCCTAAAGGAATCCTCAACAAGTCAAATAATTACCCTATCAGCCCAAACAACCAAACCGAAAATAAGAAATCCATAGGCTAACGTGCCCTTAACATGCCAACAAATATCCAAACAATCACAAATATCAACTAATGCACTCATACTCAACATGTATGGACTCTAACCCATTTTCTTGTCCCTTATATACCCAATCCACATAGAATTTACACATTCAACTCAGTCGAAGAAAGGGGAAGATCATAGGCTGCTAGTGTTTTTCCCTTCCTAACAATCTCAGAACGTTGCCAAGCTGTCAAAAGTAGAGCCATGACGTCAATACGATTATTTTGACATTAAAATTATAGAAAATTGGCTTAAATCAATCTCAGGCCAAAATATGGGTGCACACTAAAATACTGAAACAAAGTTATATAATAATCCTCATACTTTACTGAGCTTGTATGTAACACCCTACACCTTACAGTACTAGTACAACACAAATAAAACATGATATGGCTTGGTAAAATTAGCACCCATTTTTAAAAGTACTCGAATCTTATGTTATAGGGGTATGCGCGTCTAACGCTTAAGAGGGTTGAGTGTATATATGTTTTGTATCAAATTGAGGAGATCATGACCTTAAATGAAGTAAGAGAATTGAGATGCTTGTAGGACTTAGTTAGCTAGTAGGTGAGTCACCTACTTGCTTAGCTTAAATTTGCTAGCTAAATGGAGACGACGCTCGACGTCGAATTTGTCCAAGTCCGATTATGAATAAAGTCCGTGTTAAGGGTGTGACTTTGGTCCATGTTTTAGCATCACACATGGACTATATTTTCAGCCCAAGAAAGATATTAAAAAGGTCCCAAATACATTACAGCATACTTAACCATTTTGGCCCAAACTAAGGGAAGGAAAAGTTGGAAAATGGGCAGCCCAAACCCATCAACTTGGAGACCCATTTAGGCCCAAGAGTAATGGCCAAGCTGCTGCATAATCAGATTGATAATATGTGGTATTAAGTGTTCAAAATTTCAAAATAAAGGAGGCCATGTTAGTCCTTTAAAAAGGGGTTATAAGCAGCAACATTTATTCACTTTTAAACTTGAAAACATTTCAGCTTTCTCAAAACTTTATTGTTCTTATTTCATAACCTAGCAAGCAGCCACAAGGGAACTTCTAAGGTTCTTAGAGAAGCACTACACCTTTAAGGTAGTGGTAAGTAAGTTTACACATGTGTTTAGTATGGTTTTCTTATGAAAAACAACAAGTATGTGCTAGTAAGTTTGTGCTGGAAATTTGGGACATGTATTTAGAAAGTTATTGCACACTTGTCATTTGTTTTAGTGACTTCTCTATGATTTGTGGGCTGTTTTATGAAGATAAATTGATGTTCTTAATATAGTTTGAGCTATAAATATTATCCTAAGGTTGTTTCCCTGATTTGGGTTTCATTTAACAAATGCGTTTTATTGTGCTATCTTAACCGTAATGTTGATCGAAACTTGTGGACTATTGGATGGAAGATTATTGTCTCACATCCTTCATGACTTCTTGAGTGTTGTTATAGGAATGTTTTAGGTCTATTTACATGTTCAATTGTTTCTGGAACAGTTTGGTTAGAGTTGGAATGGGTTTGGAATTTTTTATATCAAAATGTGGCGAAGAAAGGTAACGTTATGTTGTCCAATTTTAGGTTGTGTAGAATTGTTATGTGTTGTGCTTTGTGGGTTGTTGTAAGGTTGTTATGGCACTAATATAGGTTTTACATAGTGTGTACATGAAAATATGTATTATAAAAATACGATTAGAGGCGAAAAGGTTGAAGGAATATGCTCGGGTTCATAAATGCCCGCTTGCTGCCCGTGTGTTGTTTTTTTGTAATTGGGCACCCAAGATATATCTATTGGATGCTAATGCTAGTTTTATCACCTACTATGTTGCAGATAAGTGTTTGGAGGAATGGAAGGTTATCTCGAGGTGTCATACAATGAGGTATGTAAGGCTACTTGATTTTGTATTACTTGGCATGAAATCTAGATTCTTCTTTGGCACATAAAGGTACTTACCAACTCCGACACAACTATTAACTGTGTCTACACTCTTGTACATATTCATATACTTCCATACATAGTCACCTTCAAATCTGCATACATACATGGATACCAAGTTACATGGGTTCTTGTTACTAAATAAAGTTCACGAGTTATTCCATTTCATATATATTTCATTATTTTTGTAATATACTCTTTTTCATTATCATATTGTCTTGTACAATTATCTACATGTCACATGCTATCTATATAGTCCTATAGCTCCGATATTGTGACTACCAAAAGAACCATCTCAAAGGTAATTAAAAGGTAAAATATATTGTTTATTGATTGGTGGTAGCCCGAGGGGTGGAAGAATTACCTAGCCAGGGACGATCCCATCACGGGTGGTAGCCCGAGGGGTTAAAGAAGAACCTAGCCAAGGACGATCCCGATAGAGTTTACCATTGATCAGTTGGTCATTTGTAATATAGTTGTGTACAAATTATAGGTAAAGGCAAAGTAATATAAAGAACATAAAGTACATGATCCCAAAGTATAGCCAAGGGTGGTCTCTAATTTTACACCAATGCATGGTTTCATTTGAGTTGTTACTTCATGTACAATATGTCCTGCCTTACATATTCAGTACATTATCCCATACTAATGTCCCTTACAGGGGACCTGCATTTCAATCTGTAGGTACAGGTGATAGTAGATCTCCCTAGTAGGAGTACATGATATCCAACTGTTGTTACCAAGCTCCAGGTTGCTTCGAAACTTTGTATGTCTAGAGTTTATATGTTTGTATTGTATAGTTAGTCGATGTGGGGTCTGTCCCGACCCTTACAGCTACTTTTCCTTATCCAGAGGCTTTGTAGACTATGTAAATTAAAGTATGTTCATGTCTCATACTTTAACCACCGTGGCCCCAACAGCCTAGTCATATGCATTTCCTTTTGGCTTATTACCACTGTCTAATTTCTTAAAGGCATGTCAAATGCAGAAATCTCTTATAATCAGTATAAAAAACGCATAGATATAGGTTGGTTCTCCTAGGCCTTATCGGCAATGAGTGTCAGTCCACCCTAACGGGACTTGGAGTGTGACAGATGTGGTATAAGAGTTGTTCATACTAGGGAGTCTACAATGTTGTGTCTATGTAGAATCTTGTTTATCGATGTGTTGTACACCACATTTATAAGCAGGAGGCTACGTGGCATTTAGGAACTATTACTTTCTTTCCATTCTTTAGATCGTGCCATAAAGTCATGTGTAATAGGTGCATTATGTCTAATTCCTAAATTATTTTGTACAACAAGTATGCCAAAAACCAGGGAAAACAAAAAGTAAAGGGAAGAGAGAAGAAGTGGTGGTTGGTATACCCAGCTAGGTGAGACAACGAGATGAGGTTCAAGAGGAGTCTCTGTCGTAGACATCTCCAACTCTTCCAGTTTCTGATGAACCTGGAAGTAGTAAAATTCCCCCTGAACCACCTATTGATACTGCCGTGTAGGATCTGAGAAATGCAGTCCAACTATTGACTCGTATAGTTGCTGGCCAAGGTCAAAGGCAGGAAGGTCCA
>JAOTQJ010172260.1:0-24995 GCA_025642045.1 Solanum sejunctum | reverse complement strand
ATTTAACACCAACACATATACACCCTCAACCCTCTTAAGCATTTAGACTCACATATTGCCCGTTAAGATGAGATTCAGGCACTTTCAGGAATTGACGCTAATTTGACCAAAGCATAATATGATTTATTTATATAGCATTAGTACATGTAAAATGTGGGGTGTTACAGAGGTCCATCATTTAGCTAGATTGGGAGTTAGGTTATAAGAAGTGGATAATGATGGTGTGGTTGTTGTTGATGGTTCTAAAGCTTTATTGGTTGAGGAGGTGAAAGCTAAGAAAGATCTTGATCCCTCCTTGTTATAATTAAAGGCCTTTGTTGGTGATGGGAAAGTGGAAGGTTTCTCCCAATAGGTAGATAGTGCACTTAGATACCAAGGGAGGTTATGTGTGCCCTGTGTTGATGGCTTGAGAAAGAGAATTCTTAATGAGGCTCACGATTCTTCCTATTCTATTCACCCCAGTTCTACAAAAATGTATAGGGATTTGAGAGAGGTGTATTGGTTGGGACGCATGAAGAAAGATATTGCAAAATTTGTGTCTGGTTGCCATAGTTGTCAACAAGTCAAAGTCGAACATCAAAGGCCGGGTGGCCCAACACAAGACATAGAGGTTCCTACCTGGAAGTGGAAAGAGATTAATATGGACTTTGTAGTTGGGTTGCCCAAGACTATGAAGGGACTTGATTCCATTTGGGTTGTGGTTTATAGGATGACAAAATCTTCTCACTTTCTGCTGGTTGTATATCTATTACTTGGTGAGATCGCATGGTGTTCCTTTATCTATCATATTAGATCGTGGCTCAATTTACTTCATATTTTTGGAGATATTTCTAAAGGGGTCTTAGTACAAAGGTTAACTTAGTACGACCTTCCACCCTAAAACGGATGGCCAAGCCAAAAGGACTGTCTAAGCCTTTGAGGATATTCTTAGAGCCTGTGTATTGGAGCTTAAGGGTAGTTGGGATGATCATCTTCCATTAATTGAGTTTGCCTAAAATACTATGTAACATTTTAGCATCGGTATAGCTCCTTTTGAGGCCCTTTATGATAGACAATGTAGATCACCTGTTGGGTGGTTTGAAATTGGTGAGGTGGCTTTGTTGGGATAAGATCTGGTTGTGGAGGCTCTTGAGAAGGTTAGGATGATTAGGGAGATGTTGAAGATGGCTCAAAGTTTCTAAAAGTCCTATGCCAATGTGAGGAGAAGGGATCTTGAATTCAAAGTGGGTGATTGAGTTTATTAGGAGGTATCACCCATGAAGGGTGTGGTTCGCTTTGGTAAGAAGGGCAAGTTGCGCCTAATATATGTGGAACCTTCTAGGGTAACAAGAAGAATTGGCAAGGTAGCTTACGAGTTGAATTTGCCTAGAGGAATAAAATTGGTTCATCCATTATTTAATGTGTCTATGTTGCGGAAGTGTGCGGGTAATCCCAATGCGATTATACATCTTGATTTTATGGGCCCCTTGATGTTGAGGTTATTGAAGACAATTTGACCTATGAAGAGGTTCTGGTTTAGATTTTGGATTGGCAAGTGAAGAGATTGAGGAACAAGGCTGTGGCTTCCGTTAAGGTCGTTTGGAGGAATCAACAACTTGAAAGTGCTACTTGGGAGGCCAAAGCGAACATACAAAAGAGATATCCTTATCTTAACCACTCCACTCAAGCCTAAGGTATCAATATAAGTCCCCTATGTAATTTCAACTCTAAGTTCAGCCCATGACATATGCATACATTCTTGTTTAAATTGATAAGTTCATGATGATTTTACTCTTATGTTGAGATTTTTGAGATGATGTTTAAGTGCATTATTGCATCCTTATTGGGCTGAAATTATCATGCTTGCTTCTCTCATATACGTTTCTTTCACATTCAGGGATGAATGTTCCCAAAGGGGAGATATTGAAGCGACCCCAAAAAATGCCCTAAAATATGTCTTGGAAGTGCCCAGAATTGTAATTTTCACATATCTCAAATTCATGCGTGATATCGAAAATTCTAATTCATATTCTAGTTTAGGGTATCAAATTGAGTGGAAAATGTGTCCAACCCCAATTTAAGATCAACCATAGCAAAATTTGAAAATCACAAAAATGTGATTTCAGTGTGCAGCGACGCGCCAAGGGCGCTTTATAGTGTTTTTTGGGGCAGTTTTTCAAGTCCGGTCCAAGACTTTTGATTCTTTGGTCTAAGTGTCCCCACACGTGAAAATACCTATACCTAGCATTATTTCACCCTCATATCATTTAAGACATTCCCCAATACTTATTCAAATACATATCCAAGTATTTTACTCCTAAACTCAAATCACAAAACTCATTCGGATTTCAAGGTTCTTATTCAAGCTTCAAGTCTACATATTCAATCTTTTTCAAGTCATCTCCAAAGCTAAAGTATGTGGGTTTCTATCAGGACCTAAGCCTAGACCATGACAGATGAATGGGGAACTTGAAAGAACCCCAAACAAGCCTCATAGCATATCATTACACATCCTTGGTTGCGAAAGCAATTAGAATGACAACAAGAGATAAATGTAAAAAAGGGGAATTGGAACTAAGGATAAACTTCCATATCATAAACATCAAGAGTCAATAGAGTTAAGTAACATAGATACATAACATATCCAACAACACCTCTACTACATAGATAAGAGCAGAGGCCAGGACAAAGCAACCAGGCTCACCCTCATGGTCAAATACAAAAGTTAAAGAGAGAAAGTCTTAATACATAGCAAGAGATCATAAGTAACATCCCCAAAATGTAGGACTCACAAACAAACTTGATAAAAGTTGTACTAGACAAGGGGAGGAGGAGGATCAAGCGATACACCGGTTTTTCCTACATGGTGACATCATATAGCCATAAAGTATGCGTTAGTATATTTGAATGTAATAAGTATGTAGGATGCAATGCAACAAGAAATAAGGCATCACAGGCTAAATACATAATCATAAGCAATAGATAGCACACTAACATTATGACATGTATGGATGATGCTTGAAGTAACACCATGTTTATATAGAGCATAATACGAGTGTAAGGAGTGACCATTATAGTGAAAGCTAAGGCCTACCACACCCATGGATAGGCACATGAGGTATGAACACCTTCATGAGGTTGATGGAGTACAAATCCCCCACCGAGGTTGACGAAGTACAAACCCTCCATCATGGTTGACAAATTACAAACCCCCCATCAAGGTTAAAGCTTACCAACCCCCAATAAGGTTACTCACCTACCACCCCTCGAGCTAGGTGACCAAGGTACCAATCCCTCAATAGGTTACCCAGGCCTACAACCCACCGAGCTAGGCTTGGTCATCCCCAACACTATATAAAGATAATATCATATATATATATATATATATATACACACACTCCTTTTGTCATCATACACATTCATTCCTTTTCATCATCATTCCATCATTATTTTATCATCATTTAGCCATTCAACTCATAAGACATACATTGGACTTTCAATTCCACAAGAATCTATAACCGGACATTTTATCAAACACTTCAAGGATGTGTAATGCTAGTGTAAAATCATGCAATTCAAGAGTGAAATCATGCTAGAAAAAATAGTTTAAAGCCATCAATAGATACTTGGTGACACCCTCAAACAATATACATCAAGACCATTCATCAATTCTCATCATAGACCTTAGATTCATAGCACCAAACATAGTAAAACAGTCACAATTTTATAAACCCAACATAGTGTGCAACAATTTTCATAATAGATAAGACCCATGAATAAATTAATTTTAAATCATGAAATTTTTGAGTAACAAGAGATTGAGTATCATGGGTGAAAGAAACCCATGAAAGAAACTCACATAACTTAGCTTTGAGAGGAAATCCTTAGATCCGAAGAGGATTTTGAGACTTGAGTTTAGGAGATAAAATATTGGCTAAGTGCTTGAATGACTATTGTGGAATATTTAGGATGATATGAGGGTGAAAATTGTTAATTATTAGAATTTTCATGTTTGGGAACACTTAGGTATAGGACTTAAAAGTTTTGGACCAAAGTCAAAACTGGCAAAATTTTAACACTAGCGCACCTTTGGCGCGTCGCGCTAGGGGACCGGAAAGCTCTCATGAATTTCCAATTTTGATGCAATTTCTCTAAAATTTGGTGTAGACCCTATGCCCCCTAATTTTGACCCCCTGAACAAGAATATGAAGTTGAATTTTTGATATCACGCATGAATTTTATGATATATGTAAATTATAATTTTGGGCACTTCTGAGGCACATTTTCGGGTACTTTTTGGGGTCATTTCAGTTTCATTCATGGGTTTCTTTTACCTATAATTCCTAAGCTTTCTTTTGTTAAAAATTGCATAATTTAAAGTTGATTTATTCATAGGTATTACTGATTATGAAAGTCACTGTACACTATGTTGGTATTTATGAAATTGTGATTGATTTACTATGTTTTTGATGAATCTAAGATCTATTGTGAGATTTGGTGAAGCATTTTGATGTATATTGCTTGAGGTTTTTACCAAGTATTTATTGATGATTTTACAATGGATTTTCTAACGTGATGACAATTTTGAATTGCATGGTCTTACACTAGCACTAACATCCGCCAAGTGTTTGATAAAATGTCCGGTTATGGATTCTTTAGGAATTGAAGTTTCAATGCATGTCTTATGATTTTAATGACTTTATGATGATGAAAAGAAGATTTATATATGGTTATTATATAATGATGGAAGGAATATATGCATATGATGATGATTTCGATAGTGTTGGGGATGACCAAGCCTTACTCGAGAGGTTGTAGGCCCGAGTAACCTTGTTGAGGGGTTTGTACCTCGATCGCTTCGCTCAAGAGGTGGCAGGCATGTGCAACCTTGTTGGGTTTTGTACCTTTCAACCTTGTTTCAGGGGAGGGGGTTTGTACTCCATCGATATCATAAAGGGGTTTGTACCTCATGCGCCTCTCCAAGGAGATGGTAAGCCTTAGATTGCACTAAGAATGGTAACACCTTACAAATGTACTATGTTCTATATAAGTATGAATTTTCACTTCAAGCATCACTCATACATGCCATCTTGCTAGTATGCTATCTATTAGGTATTCTTATGCATTTTGCCGATAATGTCTATTTATTATTGCATTGTCTTGATGATTATTTTATTGCTTTTGTGACTAAGGATGTTTAATGATGTTCTAAGAAACTTGCTTCGAGTTCCTTTGGGTTCCCTTGCATTGTGTCACATTTAGGCCCTAGGCTTGGGTCGTGGCAAGTACATCATCCTTAGAATATCGAATGATACACTTATTTTGGGAAGGCATCAAGGTGCTATTATTAAAACCAAACCAGTAGCCGGCGACAATATTGACGTCCTAATTCTTAATGAAGAATGCCTTTTCATTCCATGCGGGTTTGATGTTAGACAAAAGATATGGAAGTCAGCGTAGCTACTTATTTGAGTAGAGGGTCAATTTGTTTTACAATCCATCTCAGCCCTATATAGTGTAACCTATGACTTCGTTGATGGTAGATGGACCACATTCAACCTCCTTGCCTCGTACATCAATAATTTGTAGGGGTTTTGGTGAAGATCCTTTTTTGGGTTTTAGCAGCTTCTTGACATAGGCTTTATAAAATTTCTGGACCCAAGATGGTACATATGGCTTATAGCGCTTGGTAAATAATTTGAACTAGTGAAATTTGTTTGTTTTTGAATTATTAGGATACCGATCCATTACCTCATCCATGGATAGTCATTTTTCTTTAAGAGTTGTTTGTAACCCAATGTGTTTAAGGTGATTCATGGATCACTGGGCAATAACGCACATAACCCGTGGTGTTGGATTTATGAAATGTCAAAATACAATATATTTAATGCCTAAAACTTAGGATTTTGTATGTTCCCAATGTGACATTTATGGTTTTAATATGTTTTGTGTTTAGTATTGCAGGAAAGCAGGTTGGCATGACTTTGGGGCTAAATTATAGCCGATCTCTGGTTTTTGATGGTTTACAAGACCCTCTACGAGTCATAGATGAGTCTAGAGTGGGTTTCGTAAAAATTTCTAGTGAAGGATAAGATCTAAAATTTAGCTATACAAGACCTCTATACGAGCTGTAGAGCATTCTATAGGTCAAATAGATGGGTCTCGTGAAGATTTCCAGTGAAGGACCAATTGAAGTAGTTAAAGTCTATGATACAATTCATAAACATGTTTATGAGTCATGAAGATGTTTCATAGAAATGAAGTCCAAGATCTCAAAAGCTGATCACCAGACCTCGATATGACTCATAGAAGGCACCATGAGTTGTAAATAGGTTTCATAGAAAGTCATCGATCAATTTTTCTATTTTTTAGTACTTAATTGTAATTGCTATAAATAGTACTTTTTAGGTTATTTTTTAAGAGAGTACAGTACAGAACATCATTAGAGAGTACTTTTAGAGTTTTGTACTTGGAGACCTTAATGCTTGGAGAAGAATACACTTGTGAAACAATTTGATCTTACATCTTGTGATTCTCAATCAATATTGGATATGCTTGATTCTTAATTCCATTGGATAAGTGTTTAATTTTGTTTTCTCAATTCCTAATTTCTTCATCTACCCATAGCATGAGTAGCTAAATCCACAACTAGGGATGTCAGAACCATGAAGATCTAACAAAGTAGACCTGAATATTTTGCAATTCTTTGTTTAGGTATTTGCATGTATTAATCATATCTCTTCTTTTTGCATGTTTTCTAATTGTGGCCAACATTATAGAACTTTCCTAGTGTATAGGGATTCAATGCATTAGTGAATTCAAAGGAGGTAGATATAGAAATGTTCTCTAAAGGAGGTGTATTCAAATCCCCATCATTTGAATCCACCTCTTTTAGAGAACATTTCACAAACTTAGGAGTTTGACGTCAATGCTTACCAATGGAATCAGTATAGGTTGAACCCCATGGCTACGGATGTGACCGGGGCTAGTATATTGCCACCACTACCGTCTGATACAAAGTTTATATTTTCTAGTAGGTTATTTCAGATGTTGTAGAACCATAGGCTATTTGTGAGCTTACCATTAGAGGATCCACATATCCATATGCACAATGTTGCATTTGGTTATTAGAGTGTTACAGGGACACAAAATCTGTCTATGGATGTTGTGTCACTTTGTGTTTTCCCATTGTCTCTTATGAACAATGTTACATTATAGTTATCAGAGCTCCCACAGAGCTCAATCACTAGTTAGGCGGATTTGTAGCAGGCTTTTTCATAGAGGTACTTCCCTGGATTGAAGAAGCTCAGATTGAAAGATCAGATCACAATTTTGAGAAACTTCCTGGTGATTCGACAAATACTACTTGGGAGTGGTTTGCTAAGTTTTTGAGAAGCGTCCCTGACCACAAGATAGTTCATGATGCCTTGGTGGAGATCTTCTACCGTGCCCTTGATGACAACAGTCAGGATTGTCCTGACACTATTATAGTGGGTATGTTTCTAGATCAACCATTTGTAAGGATTGCAGAGCATATGGAGCAAGTGGCTAAGACAAATCATGCATGGGGACAATAGTATAGAGCTTCCATAAAGGGTTCATATGCTGTGAGTGTTAGTTTAGAGCAAGCCAAAATTAATGAAGAGATTATGCAACATCTTGCCAGCTTCGCACAAGCATGGACATGGTTATCAAGCGAAACCAAGAAAGAGTAAATGTGGTAGTTCAACAACCTCCACATGCACCCATGTATGAGGAGACATATTTTGAGGACCCTTATTTTGAGGAGGATGCTTGTTTTGTGAATGATCAGATGGGTTTTTTTTAGACTAATGCCTAAGGGTCCAATCAGGACTATTGGTGTCAAGGTCAAGGAAACCAAGGTTGGAACTATGGTAGATATGGAGCTTATAAAGACAATCGAGGTGGTTATTATGATAGAAACAACGTTCCTGAAGTAGATTGGGGTAGAAGAGATGGTTTCAGAACTAGTCCATTTGTGCCACCACAAAACTGTGACACAGGTGCAAGCAATTTAAGAATTTAGTAGATCTTTGATCGCTTGTTAAAGAAGGCCGAGACATAAGATGAAATGCTAAAGGGCATGAAATATAATATATTTCAAGTATTAATCAAAAGATAAAGTCTCATTCTATGGCAATTAAACAACTTGAGCAACAATTTGGTAAAGTGTTAACTCAATTAAATCAGTGTCAAAAGGGTACATTTCATATAAACATGGTGCAAAGTCTAAGGAATGAAGGGCACTGTATCACGTTACTAATAGAAGTGGCAAAAGCACTATTGATCCTCCTATGCTAGTTGAGGTAAAATATGTTCATGAGAAGATAGTTGCAGATAAGGATGTAGTTGAAGGAGAGAATTATGTCATAGATGCGGTCGATGAGATAGCTAAAGAGCCACAAAAGTTTAAGCCCATCCCAAGACCTCCTCCTTCTTTCACTCAAAGATTCAAGAAGAGAGATGAGGAAGGCAAGTTCAAGCACTTTCTCTCTATGCTTAAGCAACTATACATCAACATCCCTCTTATTGAGGCTTTATAGAAAACGATTGGTTATACAAAATATATGAAGGATTTGGTACCAAGAAGCGCATTGTAAGTCAAGAGCTTCTTCAAGAGCTTCAACTTGCAATGCTATCACTACTAAGTCCTAGGTTCAAAAGCCTAAAGACCCAACTGCTTCACTATACCTTGTACTATAGGAGTTGTGGAGTTTGCAAAGGCGTTGTGTGATTTGGGTGCTAGTATAATTATATGCATATTGCTGTTTATAAAAAGCTTAGATTGGGAGCCCCTACCCCTACTAACATGAGGTTATTGATGGCGGATCTAACACTGAAGAAACCTATGGAGATACTCTATGATGATGTGTTGGTAAAGGTGGATTCTAGACTGTGATTTTAATTTTGAAGTTCCAATCATCTTGGGAAGACCATTCCTAGCCATGGGATAATCTCTAGTAGGTATGGAAGCTGACTCAAGTTTAGATTAAATGTTGGAGAAGTTGTCTTCGACATCCGTCAGTCCATGAAGCATGTAGATGAGCTCAAGAGTGAGGTTTGGGCAATTAGTGAAGTCTATTAGCCAATTTGTCTAAGTCATGCTGCGACAATGAACCATGCACTACTTGGGAGGCAATCCAAAGGTTTTTGATGTTATTGCATAGTTATAGGTTCATTTTTTAGTTTTTGGATTCATAATTAGCTATTTTATTATGTTTTGATTGAAATTTATAATAATGGGTTGCTTGCATTTTGGGTAATTGTGTATCTCATGAAGAGTATGCAAGTACAAGACTAAATCAATAAATTGACTGAGAAAAGCATTAGATTCAGTTTCTACAACTGGGTTTATGAGTCGTATTGCACTTTATGATTCATACCTTATCTCATAGAGATTTCCAATAAGCAGGATAATTGTGAACTCTATCTCGTAAAGATTTCCAATGAGCAGGATAATTGTTCACTCCAACGCACGAACCAACTTTTCAACTCACAGATCAAACGATGAGCCATGAATAGGGTTCGTGGAACTCAGGTAAGTTTTTAAAATTTTTGTAAGTATTGAGAGGTCTACGATACTAGGACTTACGAGTGGTAGATCTATCTATAACTCATAATTGGGTTTTGGCAGACCCAAGCCAAGTAATTTTAACAGTGAACCCGTAAAGTATAAAAGTAGGGGTCAAATTATTTTGACCCCTATTTGACCTAATTGACTAAATATTCCCAAATATCACCATTTCCCCTATTTTTTGACCAAATTTTGTCCATTATTGACCATTTTTCGATGAGAATTCTGATGCCTAGGGTTTCTTGATCTTTCGTCTTCTGTCTCTTTTTCAAGTCAATATCTATTTATGGTAAGTTCTTGGTTTAAGTTTAATTATTAGTTTACCTTATTCATCATTGATTGAGTTGAGGGTCATGATTGGGATTGTTGTTTAACGATAAACTCTTGTAAAATTTTAATTGTGCATGTGAAATAGGATTGCCATGGATTGAATTGAATATTTGAATATGAAAATTGGGCATATTTTAGCCTTGTGATTGCTTATTGATTATGCTTGCTGGATCATGCACTATGGTTGTTTGAATAATATTGCATAAATTGTGATTGTGAATTTGTGATGGGTGACATAAGTACATGCTAGTTTGAATAAAAGTGGGGTATCCAGAAGCTTAGGTTATTCCATACTTAATCCTTTTCAATGGGGTGAATATATGTTCAAATCATGCTTGGGGATATGGGTGTAGGACTGGAATCATGTGAGTGCTTATATGCTTGCTTAGATGATGTTCATTAAGTCTTGAATATTTTCTTAGGATTTATATGATGGACTTAGAAAAATCAGGTATTTGATATTTCTTGTTAACGAGAGTCTTTTACAACTCATAGATTACTCTACAAGTCATAATTGCCCCTCATGGGAAATTTTAAAAAATTGATACTCTGAGTATTCATCACACGAGACCCTATACGAGTCGTAAAGCACTTTACAACTCATAGATAGGTCTAGTAGACCCCTGCCTAATTTTTAATTACTCTCTGGAACTTTCTATGACTCCTGTCTATGACTCATAGACTTCTTTATGAGCCATACCTAGGTCTCGTAGACTTTTCCAATGTCCAAAATTATTCTAAACTTTTTGGTCTTTAAGAGCACTTTGTAACTCATACTGCTTACTACGACTCATAAAGGGGTTTTCATAGAACCTTTCTGCAACTAATTTGAATATCTTTTTGCATTTTATTTCTTAATTCTTGGGGCTAACCATGGTGTGTTTACATCTATGTTTCAGGTACTATGGCTCCGAAAGGAAATCACTCAAAGATTGAGGCCTTTAGGAGGAAGCTCATTGATGAGCCTACTGATGATGAGTGGACTCGTCAGCCCACTAGGTCACTAGAGATCCACAATGTCTCATCAGACTTGAGGCTGAGGTACTATCACGACCCAATCCGAGGGCCTAGATGTGATCGACAAATAGGGAACCCGAAGAAACCCCAAACAAGTCTTGTAGCATATCATTAGAGATCCTTGATCGCGGAATCAATGCAAAACAATGTAAGAAACATAAATAAGGGGAATTAGGAATATAAGAGAGACTCATATTTAAATAGCTTGAATATCATAAGTAAATTAAAGCTCAAGCGTAATACATAACTTGCCCAACAACACCTCTAACATAGGACTTAACAGGGGCCAAGGCAAGCAATTGGGCTCACCCTCATAGTAAAAGTATACCAGAAGGAAGGATAGTCTTTAATACATAGCTTAAGAACATATATATTTCCCTTGCACATGAGGACTCACCAACTAGCGTGAATGGACACCACTATCCACTTGGAGGAGGAGGATGACCAAATGGAGCTCCAATTCCTACATGGTAACATCATGTAGGCATAGAGTATGTGTTAGTATGTTTGAATGTACTAAGTATATAGGATGCAATGCAACAAGAGATAGGCATCATAATCAAAATGCATAACAATAGGCAATAGGCATAATATAACAATATTGTATGTATGATCAATGCTTAAGTAAAATATGCTTAAGTAACTCATCCTTACATAGGATAGCATATCTATAGAAAGGACCAAACTATATTTCTAAAGTACAAACCCCTTGGTAGGTTGGTGATGATGCTGCCACATCACCTAGGTGCCAAGGTACAAACCCTTTGATAGTTTAGTGATGATGCCGACCAATCACCCTGGTGCCATAGTACAAACCCCTTAATAGGTTACTAAGGTACAAACCCCTTGATAGGTTAGTGATGATGCCGCCCAATCACCCTGGTGCCAAGGTACAAACCCCTTGATAGGTTAGAGAATGGTCACACCCTACCTCCCATAGTGATCGAGCCATACCCCTCAATTGGCTATGCTCAATCCAACACTATACAGAGAGATTCATATACATACTTTCCTTTTATCAACATCATATGCATACTCTTTTTTCCTCCTCAGAACATTATACACATATTCTTCCTTCATCATCATGACATCATTATTAGTATAAGACATGCTTTGGACCTTCAATTCCTCAAGAAATCATAATCGGACATTTTATCAAACACTTTGCGGGGGTGTAGTGGGGGTAAAAGACCATGCAATTCAAAGATGAAATCATGCAAGAAAATTGTAACACCCCATTCCTTATAATATTAGTACTAAGCAAACGAAACATGATATGATTTGGTCAAATTACCCCCAATTTTTAAAAGTTCTCGAAACTCATTTTATAGGGGGATATGTGCATCTAACGCTGAAGAGGGTCGAGTGTAAATAAGCTTTTAGTCAAATTTAGGAGATCATAACCTTAAATGAAGAGAATTGAGGTACGTGTAGTCCTTAGGATGCTAGCAGGTGAGTCACCTACTTGCTTAACTTAAATTTGCTAGCTAAACGGAGAAGAGGCTTGACGCCAAATTTGTCCAAGTCCGATTATGAATAAAGTCCATATTAAGGGTATAACTTTAGCCCATATTTTAGCATCATAAATGGACTTTATTGTTATCCCAATAATAATATAAAAATAGCCCAATTACATCACAACACACTTAACCTTTTGGGCACAAACTAAGAGAAGAGAAGTTTGGAAAATGGGTAGCCAAAGCCCATCAACTTTGAGATCCATTTAGGCCCAATTGTGAGGGCTAAGCTACTGACTCACCAGACTAATAATATGTTGTATTAGGCGGTAAAGATTTTAAAAGAAAGTTGGCCAAATTCATCCTTTAAAAAGGGGTTACAAGCAGCAAATTTCATTCACTCTTAGACTTGAAAAATTTAAGCTTTTAAAATTTTCTCTCTATACTTTCTTAACTTAGCAAAGCAGCCATGAGGAAACTTCTAGGGTTCTTGGAGAATCCCTAAACCTTGAAGGTAGTGGAAGGTAAGTTTACATATGTATTTAACATGGTTTTCTTATAAGAAATAAGAAGTATATGCTAGTATGTTTGTGCTGAAAAATTTGGACAGCATGTGTTTAGAAAGTTGCTGCACACTTGCCTTTTTGTTTTAGTAACTTTTCTACAGTTGGTGTTCATAACATGATTTGAGTTATAGATATTACCCTAAGGTTGATTCCCTGAGTTTGGTTTCATTTAGCAAACGAGTTTTATTGTGCTATCTTAATGCTATCTTAAGTGTAATGTTAATTAGACCTTGTGGGTTGTTGGATGGAAGATACTTTTCCTTATTTAAATTAAAATGTGGTCATGTCTCGTACTTTAAACACCGTGCCTCCAACGGCCTAGCCATATGCATTTCCTTTTGACTTGTTATCACTGTTTATTTTCTCAAAGGCATGTCAAATGTAAGAATCCCTTATAATATGTATAGGAAGTGCATAGATACAGGTTAGTTCTCCCGAGCCTTATTTGTAACTAGTGCCAGTCCGCCCTAATGGGGCTTTGGGCGTGATAGAAGTGGTATCAAAGTAGGTCATCCTTGGGGGTCTACAAATTTGTGTCTATGTAGAATCTTATTTATCAATGTGTTGTGCACCACATTTATAAGCAAGAGGCTACATGGTATTTAGGAGTTGTTATTTTCTTTTTATTCTTTAGATCGTGCTATAGAGCTAAGTATAATGGGTTCATTATGTCTAATTCCTAAATTATTTTGTATAGAAAATATGCCCGAAACCAGGTAAAACAATGGTAAAGGGAAGGGAGTAGAAGTGGTCGTTGGTATACCTAGTCAAGTGAGACAACGAAGTGAGGTTCAAGAGGAGTCTCTATCACAGACATCTCCAACTCCTCTAGTTTCTGATGAACCCGAAAGTAGTGAAATTCCCCCAGAACCACCTATTGATGCTACCATGCAGGATTTGAGAAATGTAGTCCAACTATTGACTCATATAGTTGCCAGCCAAGGTCAAAGGCAGGAAGGTCCAGTTATGGGTAAATAGGGCATCTGACACAAGGATACATGATTTTCTTAATTTAAACCCTCCATCCTTCACTGGGTCAGATCCTAATGAAGATTCCCAAGACTTTATTGATCAAATTTAGCACAGTTTAGATGTTATGCATGTGAGTGGTACAAAAGTTGTCGAGTTAGTGACATATAGGTTGAAGGATGTGGATATAGGTTGAAGGATGTGGCTATATTGTGGTATGAAGCTTGGAAGCAATCTAAGGGTATAGATGCACCTCAAACTACTTGGGAGGAGTTCAAAGAGGCATTTCTTGACCATTACTTACCATTAGAGATCCGAGAGGCCCGTGCAGATCAATTCTTGAATCTTCACCAAGGGAATATGAGCTTGAGGGAAAGGGGGAAAGATACAAGAGTTGGAAAGAGGGAAGGCCAAGAGGGCCAGGTCTACAGGGTAGTTTACACTGCCCTATGGAGAGCTTAGGCCTCGGTATTCTAATAGACTACCTAGGTCATCATCCTCCTACTCTGCAGCCAGTGCTCCACCACAACTTCAATTATGTAAAAGTAATCAGTTTGATCAACGAGGTGAGAGACAATGTATACATACAATAGGATATTCGGAAGGCCAACAAATGACTCCTAGGCAGCCTTGTAAATAGTGTAGAAGGAGTCATTCGGATATATGTCGTGTTGGGACAGATATTTGTTATTGGTGTGGTGTGCCAGGGCACATGATGAGAGATTGCCCAAAAAGATTTATGGGTAGTATAGCACAATCTACTGGATTAGTTATCGCATCATCATCATCCGTTCCTCTATTAGGTAGGAGTCAACAAGCACCTGTGGGTTGTGGTAGAGGTGTTAGAGGGGTAGCTAGCTCTAGTAGAGTCCAGAATCGCACTTATACTTTGGGGAGTCGGCAAAATTTGGAAGCTACACCCGATGTGGTCACAGGTACGTTGTCCATCTTTTCACATAATGTATATGCATTAATTGAGCCTAGTTCTGCATTATCATACATCACTCCACTAGTTGCTGGGAAGCTTAAGGGAACACCCAAACCATTTGAGGTGTCTACACCAACCGGTGAATCTATTATGGCTAGAAGGGTTTATTATGACTGTGTAGTAACTGTTTGTGACTGAGACTCATTGGCTGACCTAATTGAGCTAGAAAGAGTGGACTTTGATGTTTTAATGTGTATGGATTGGTTAGCTTCTTGCTATGCCACCGTAGATTGCCAAACTAAGAGAGTGTACTTCCACTTTCCATATGAGGCAGTTCTTGAATGGGAAGGCAATGTTGGGGCACCAAAGGAGAAATTTATCTCTTATTTTTAGGCCAAAAAGATGATATCCAAGGGGTATATATGTCATTTAGTTAGAGTGAGGGATATGGAGGCAGAATCACCAATTCTTCAATCTGTTCTAGTAGTGAATGAATTCCTTGATGTGTTCCCTCAAGAACTCCAAAGCTTACCTCCAGAACAAGAAATAGATTTTGGTATTGACTTACTTCCAGGCACTCAACCTATTTCCATCCCTCTATATAGGATGGCCCCGACAGAATTACGTGAATTAAGATAGCAATTAAAGGACTTATTAGAGAAGGGTTTTATAAGACCTAATGTGTCCCCTTAGGGTGCACCAGTGTTATTTGTACGCAAAAGGGATGGAGCCTTAGAATGTGTATTGACTATCGACAATTGAATAGGGTGACAATTAAGAATAAATACCCTCTCCCTAGAATTGAT
Organism: Solanum sejunctum; assembly: GCA_025642045.1. Taxonomy (NCBI): domain Eukaryota; kingdom Viridiplantae; phylum Streptophyta; class Magnoliopsida; order Solanales; family Solanaceae; genus Solanum; species Solanum sejunctum. The sequence continues at coordinate 9,348 of JAOTQJ010172260.1, read as the reverse complement.
GATTTATTTGATCAGTTATAGGGTGCCAAATGCTTTTCAAAAATTAATTTGAGATTAGGTTATCACTAAGTGAGGATGAAGGAGAAAGATATACCTAAGACTACTTTCAGAACATGCTATGATCACTTTGAATTTCTTGTTATGTGATTTGGCCTAAGGAATGCACTAGCAGTTTTTATGGATCTGATGAACAGGGTATTGAAGCCATTCTTGGATGTGTTCATGATAGTATTCATAGATGACATTTTTGGATATTCAATATCAGAATAGGACCATGCAAATCACTTATGACAGGTGTTACAAGTTCTTTGGGATCGACAGTTGTATACCAAGTTTTCTAAATATGAATTTTGGCTAATATCGGTGGAATTTTTGGGTCATATTATGTTTAATGAGGGAATAAGGGTTGATTCACAAAAAATAGAGCCTATGAAAGATTGGCCTAGACCAATAACACCTACAGAAGTTTGGAGCTTCCTAGGTTTGGCACATTATTATAGGAGATTTGTTGAAGGTTTTTCTTCTATTTCTTTAAGTCAAACAAAGTTGACACATAAGGCAACCAAGTTTCAATAGAATGATGCATGTGAAAGGAGCTTCTAGGAGTTGAAAATAAGCTAACTTCTGCACCTATGCTAGTACTTCCAGAAGGCACCGAGGGGTATCCAGTGTATTGCGATGCTTCAAGAGTTGGCTTAGGGTGTGTACTGATACAGAATGGTAGGGTAATTGCTTATGCATCTATACAACTATGAACACATGAGAAAAACTACCCAACTCATGATCTTGAGCTAGCAGTAGTTATATTTGCTCTGAAAATATGGCGCCACTATTTGTATAAGGTTCACATTGACATATATTTACAAATCATAAGACCCTACAATACATCATAAAGCAGAAATACCTAAACTTAAGACAACGGAGGTGGCTAGAGCTAATGAAAGATTATGACATTGATATACTTTACCACCTAGGGAGAAGGCAAATATGGTAGCCAATACTCTGAGCTGTAAGGCTATCATAAATACTGGTGATCAAGCCATGGTAAGTCAAGGAGTGGCTAAGGATCTACATTAAATAGCCAATTTGGGAGTTTGCCTTCTTGAAACTCCAAAGGAAGGGGTTATTATACATAATGCAGCAGTGTCTTCATTGGTAATGGAGGTGAAAGAAATATAGTTTTCGAGGATCCTGTTCTACAACAGCTTAAGGAAAAATTAAGTCAGGGTATGATAAAGGGCTTTGACCTTAGACAAATTGAAGTACTTTACTTCCAAAATAGATTATTTGTGCCTGATATTAATAGATTAAGAAAGAGGATAATGAAAGAAGCCCATCATTCTCAATATTCCATCCATCTAGCATCAACTAAGATGTACCATGACCTGAAGATAATGTTTTGGTGGGTAGGCATGAAAAAGGACCTTGCACAGTTTGTGGCTCAATGTATTAATTGCCAACAGGTGAAAGTAGAACACCAAAAGCTAGGAGGTTATCTACAGTTCATAGAGCTTCCAACATGGAAGTGGGATATGATCAATATGAATTTTGTTATCGATTTGCCTCGCTCATTTCAGAAGTTTGACTTTATGTGGGTAATAGTTGACAGACTCACAAAGTTAGCATATTTCTTACTAGTCAGGAGTGATTATACAGTTAAATAATATGCCAAGCTATACCTCAAAGAGATAGTCAGGCTACACGGAGTCCCAATCTCCATTATATCTGACCGAGGAGCTCAATTCACTGTCAAGTTTTAGAAGTTCTTCGAAAGGAGTTTAGGGATACAAGTGAATGTGAGTACAGCTTTCCATCCTCAGACAGATGGTCAAGCAGAACGTACCATTCAGACACTTGAACATACGTTGCGAGCTTGTGCATTGGACTCTAAAGGTAGTTGGGTGGACCATTTGCCACTTATTGAATTTGCCAATAATAACAACTACCACTCAAGTATCAATATGGCACCTTATGAAGCTTTATATGGACGAAAGTGTAGGTTATCAATTGGATGGTTTGAAGTGGGTGAAACCATCTTGATTGGGCCAGATCTAGTACAACAAGCCATGGAAAAAGTTAAGATAATATAGCAACAACTACAAACAGCTCAAAGTCATCACAAATCATATGCGGATGCTAGAAGGAGAGGACTAAAATTCTCAATAGGGGATTGGGTATTTTTAAGGGTGTCTCCAATAAAAGCGGTTATGAGATTTGGTAAGAAAGGAAAACTGAGTCCATGTTACATAGGGCCATATCAAATTATTAGGATGTTCGGGCAGGTTGTATATGAACTAGAGCTACCATAAGAGCTTTCAATGGTTCATCCATTTTTTCATGTCTTAATGCTTCAAAAATGCATAGGTGAACCATCTCATATTACTCCTATTGAGGATGTCTAGGTTACAGGAGATGTCACATATGAAGAGGTACCTATTTCTATTCTATATCATCAAGTTAAGAAGCTAAGGAATAAAGAAATAGCTTCAATAAAAGTACTTTGGAGAAACTAGCAAGCAGAAGAAATAACATGGGAGGCCGAGGATGCGACGAAATCAAAATACCCTTACTTATTTGAAGTTAAAAAGGAAGTCCAATATGCAAAATTGGGACACTAATAGGTATGTGTGGTGGAATACTTCATGTGTTATAAAACGTTTGTGTGAGTAAAGGTTTAAACTTGGTTAAGCTATTCAATTATGTTAACATTCAAGGCTAAATGTTCGTAGGGGGGAAGATATAACACCCCACACCTTAAAATATTAGTACTATGCAAATGAAACATGATATGGTTTGGTCAAATTAGCGCTAATTTTTAAAAGTTCTCGAAACTAATATTATAGGGGGATATGTGCATCTAACGCTGAAGAGGGTCGAGTGTAAATAAATTTTAAGTCAAATTTAGGAGATCATGGCCTTAAATGAAGTAAGATAATTGAGGTGATTCTAGGATTTAGGAAGCTAATAGGTGAGTCACCTACTTGCTTAACTTAAATTTGCTATCTAAACGGAGATGAGGCTTGACGTCGAATTTGTCCAAGTTCGATTATGAATAAAGTTCATGTTCAGGATGTAACTTTAGCCCATGTTTTAGTATCATAAATGGACTTTACTTTCATCCTAAGAATAATATAAAAATATACCAAGTACATCACAACACACTTAACCATTTGGGCCCAAACCAAGTGAAGAGAAGTTTGGAAAATGGGCAGACAAAGCCCATCAAGTTTGAGAGTCGTTTAGGCCCAAGTGTGAGGGCCAAGCTACTGACTCACCATCTTAATAATATGTGGTATTAGGTGGTCAAGAGGTCAAATGAAATTCAGCAAAGTTAGACCTTTAAAAAGGGGTTACAAGCAGCACATTTCATTCACTCTTAGACTTGGAAAATTTTAGCTTTCTAAATTTTCTCTCTATACTTTCTTAACCTAGCAAAGCAGCCACAAGGGAACTTTTAGGGTTCTTGGAGAAGCCCTACACCTTGAAGGTAGTGGTAAGTATATTTATATATATATTAAGTATGGTTTCTTATAAAAACAAGAAGTATATGCTAGTATGTTTGTGCTGGAAAATTTGGACAACATGTGTTTAGAAAGTTGTTGCACATTTGCCTTTTTGTTTTAGTGACTTATCTATGGTTTGTGAGCTGTATTATGAAGACAAGTTGATGTTCTTAACATGGTTTGAGTTATAGATATTACTCTAAGGTTGCTTCCCTGATTTTGGTTTCATTTAACAAATGAGTTTTATTGTGCTATCTTAAGTGTAATGTTGGTTAGAACTTGTGGGCTATTGGATGGAAGGCTATTGGGTCACGTCCTTCATGACTTCTTGGATGTTGTTCTAAGACTGTTTTAGGACTATTTGTATGTAAAAATTTTGTTGTAACAGTTTGGTTAGAGTTGGAACAAGTTTAGAATTGTCAACGTCAAAATGTAGCGAAGAGAGGTAACGTTATGCTGCCCTCTAGTAGGTTGTGTAGAATAGTCATGTGTTGTGCTTTGTGGGCTATTGTACGACTATAATGGCACTAAAATAGGCTTCACATGATGTGTACATGTGAATGTATATTAGAAAATATGATTAGGGGTAGAAAGGTTGAAAAAATATGCTCGGGTTTATAAATACCCACTTGCTGCCCATGTGTTTTATTTTACATGATTGGGTTGTTGAGATGTATCTATTGGCTGCTAATGCTAGTTTTATCACCAACTATGTTATAGATAAATATTTGGAGGAAGGGAAGGTAATCTCGAGGTAGTAACGATGTCATATAATGAGGTATGTAAGGCTACTTGATTTCGTATTACTTGGCATGAAATCTAGATCCTTCCTTGGCACATAAAGACACTTACCAACTCCTACACAACTATTAAACATGTCTTCACTCCTTCGCATGTTCATATGCTTCTATACATAGTCACCTTCAAATCTGCATACATGCTTAGATACCATGTTACATGCATTCTTGTTGCTAAATAAAGTTCACGAGATGTCTCATCTCATACGCATTTTATTATTTGTGTAACATACTCTTTTCATTGTCATATTGTCTTGTATGATTATCTACATGTCATATGCTACATATACAACCCTGTAGCTTCAATATTATGACCACTAAAAGAACCATCTCAAAGGTAATTGAAAGGTAAAGTATATTGTTTATTGATGGGTGTTAGCCCGAGGGGTGGAAGAATTGCCTAGCCAGGGATGATCCTATCATGGGTGGTAGCCCGATAGGTTAAGGAAGAACCTAGCTAGGGATGATCCCGATACAATTTTACCATTGATCAGCTAGTCATTTGTATTACATGTAGTGCACAAATTATATGGTAAAGGTAAAGTAATTAAAAGAACATAATGTACATGATCCCACAGTATAACTAAATGTGGTCTCTTATCCTACAACAATGCATAGTTTCATTTGAGTTGTTACTTCATATACAGTATATCCTGCCTTACATATTCTGTATACTATCTCGTACTGAAGTCCCTTACAAGGGACCTGCATTTTATGCTACATGTACAGGTGCTAGTAGATCTCCCAGTAGGAGTATAGGACATCCAGTTGTTGTTAACAAGCTCCAGGTTGCTTAAGAGCTTTGTGTATAGAGCTTATATTTTTGTACTATAAGGTTAGTCGAGGCGGAGCCTGTCTCAAGCCTTGTCAGATACTTTTCCTTATCTAAAGGCTTTTAAGACTATATAAATTAAAGTATGGTCATGTATCGTACTTTAAACACCGTGGCCCCAATTGGCTAGCCATATGTATTGCCGTTTGGCTTGTTATCACTATTTATTTTCTCAAAGGCATGTCAAACGTAAGAATCCCTTATAATATGCATAGAAAGCGCATAGATACAGGTTGGTTTTCCCGGGCCTTATCGGTACCGGGTGCAAGTCCGCCATAACGGAGCTTTGGGCGTGACAGAAATCCATTGAAAAACCATCAATAAATACCTTGCAACACCCTCAAGCAATATACATTACAACCCCTCATCAAATCATACAATAGATCCAAGATTTATAGCTCAAAACATGTCAAAACAGTCGCAATTTTACATAGCTTTGACACAGTTCATAGACATATTCATACTAGAAAACCTATTTGTAAAATCAACTTTAAATCATGCAATATTAATTAAGAGAGAGTTTAGTCACCATAAGTGAAAGGACCTAATGGTTCAACACCACATACTTTAGGTCTAGAGTTGCTTGGAATTGTGATTGGGAAGAATGGAGGCTTGGAAATGATCTTTGAACCCGATCTTATTCTTGGGTTTCCTTGAAATTGAATTGGAGCTTGATGGAGGCTTTTGAGAAAATTGAGAGTGTATTTGAGATGAGTGTAATGAATTTGATCCTTTGGAACCTTATTTAGATCTTTTAGGAAGGTTAAGATAACATTGAAAGTCTAAAATGGGCAATAGAATAATTAAAATTTATGAAAAATGCAATTAGTGAACGGATAGAAAAATTGGCAAAATGTCATCTCACTGGAGACTTCACTAGCCATGTGGCACTCCACAGGTCGTGTGGACTGCTCCTGAGACAAGACATAGATAGAATAATGGAATTGGAACACTTGAGAAAAAGTTAGCATTGACATCACTTTGACGGCCACTTTCATGGACCGTGTAGTGTTACACGGACCATTTACTGATCCGTCCTACCTCACTTAGACAAGAAAATGATATTGTCCACTACACGCCCAGGTGCCACAGCCTATACCCCTTCACACGAGCCATACAAGGCAGTCGTGGCCCATGCCTTAGCTTGCAATGCCACCCATGCTAGCCAAGCCTACTAAATCACCACCACACCCCTACTCACGACTAGTGGTTAGTCACACGACCCGTGTCACTAGCTGTGGACCAATACTTAGCCTCACTATGCCATTTTCCAGCCCTAAACATTTCCCGTGACCCATACAAGGCCACACTGCCCATATGGGTGCCCGTGGGACTTCACTACATGGGAGTGTCTCACGTGAATGGTCATAACTCCTTCATCTGACATCGGAATGAGGTGAAACCAAGTGAATTGCAAAGCTAACTCAAAGGGATTTCATTTGACAAGTTGTGGGCTACCAGTTTGAAATGTGCTAAGAGTTATGCTTGTTTAAAGTTTACCCTTGCATGAACCATCACCCAAAACCCAACTCTTAGAGAAGTCTTGGACTCGTTAGGTACTAGGAGTCTCACATGAACCTAATACACCTAAAACCTGACCAAATGAGGCTTGAAACATGGATGTGTAAGAGCATAGAGTTACAAGGTGTCACAATATCTCTCTCTTGAGAACATTTATCCCTGAAAGTCAAAGAAACGTACACAAGGAAAGTAGTCAAGAAGAGTTTAGTCCAAACATGAATCCAACAATGCATATAAACATGATTTCCAAGGAAAGTTCAACATGTACATTGAATCTTCTCATAATCTTATTAACATGAACATGAATGGATGCAATGACTTAAGGGCAATATTTGAGACTTGGAATCATAAAAAGGACTTGACATGCCATCATAATCCTGAATAGACTGAAATAGATACGATTATTGATTCTCCATGCCCGCAAAAGAGCCCCGTGAAACACATATGAATGGACGACTCTTCCAAAGAGGCTTAATGAACATCACATTCCCATTAATCAACCTCTCCTCTCATCCATACAACACCTCTACCGAGACCTCCTTCCAAGCTAACTTATCCTCCCCTCACCCACAACTTCAAAGAGTTCTATAACACTAGAGTCACCAACAAATCCCATCCAGAAGAATGAAGAATTGGGCAAACCATACTGATATCCATAGGCAAATCCCCAAACTTATTCAACCTTACCAACCTTCCTCTACACTCTATGAGGAATCATTATCCTCAATTAAGTGTCAACCTTAAATTTGTCTAACCCACTTGGTACCATAGCCACCATCTCCCCCATGAGAGACAACCTCCACACTATCGTCATCTCACCCAAAACTTCCAACTCTAATAAGACGAAATCAAGGCCTTGCTTAAACTAGACTTCTTAACCCAAGAATACCCGGAATCACCAAGGACACTATACTACTATTCCCACTTCCTTCAACCTACTTCTAACCTAGCCAACCGATGGACCCACTAGTCTCCTCTTTGCCGCCATTATTCACAGATGATAAGCTACCCATAGGCACCTTACTTAGATCACCAACCATAACGCTAGCCTTACCGAAAAAAGAACTAAAGCATACTCATATCATAATCCTTAAAAAAATTTAACCACCTTCTTGTTATCCACAAAGCATACTTATCATATTTAGCAACCAATCCCCCACCAAATGATCCCAAGCTCAAAATAAATCAATACCTCATCATTAGAAACGACGACAAACATACCAAGGTAGGGTTTTAAGACCCTATTCATGAAACTCATAAACATAGCCAATGCATAAATTAAGCAATGTCTATTAAGACTCAACCTGCATGCAACTATCCCATCCTAAGTATAATATCACAAGCGACCATAGCAACTCCAACAAGTCACAAGACAAAACGTAATGCAAGATTAACATGGATCAACACTAAAAATAATAAAACTCGAATCCATAAAAATCAAAACCTTCAACTTACCTTTCTTTGCCTTCCTCTTTGAAGCGACATGATCAACTAGAAGAGCAAAGAACAATCATTAGGTAGGAAAAACTTAACTCAACTCTATAGCATTACTTAGAACATGAAGAAGCACAACATTTTCTAAAATGAATCATAGACTCCTATTCATAGTCATGGCACACTTCATAAGCACAAATAACACTCTAATCGATGTGGTATATTAGACTTTAAAGATCTATCAATCAATTGCTTCGATACCATCTTTGTCACAACTCAAGCCTAGGGCCTTGATGTAACCAGCGAATGGGGAATCCGAAGGAACCCCAAACAATTGTCATAGCATATCATTACCTATCCTTGGTTGGGGAAGCAATGGAAAACAATGTAAGAAACATAAATAATGGAAATTAGTACTATGGGAGAGACTCATATTTAAATAGCTTGAATATCATAAGTAAATGAAAGCTCAAGTATAATACATAACTTGGCCAACAACACCACTAACATAGGACTTAACGGGGGCCAAGACAAGAAACTAGGCTCACCTTCACAGTAAAAGTATACCAAAAAGAAGGATAGTCTTTAATACAAAGCTTAAGAATATATATACTGCCCTCGCACATGTGGACTCACCAACTAGCGTGAATGGATACCACTAGCCATGTGGAGGAGGACGATGACCAAATAGAGCTCCAATTTATACATGGTAACATTATGTAGGCATAGAGTATGCATTAGTACATTTGAATGTACTAATTTTGTAGGATGCAATCAACAAGAGATAGGCATCATAACCAAAATGCATAACCATAGGCAATAGGCATAATATAACAATATTGCATATAGAATCAGTGCTTAAGTAAAATATGCTTAAGTAACTCACGCTTACATAGGATAGCAAATGTGTAGAAAGGACCAAGATAGATTTCCAAAGTACAATCCCCTCGGTGGGTTGGTGATGATGCCGCCCCATCACCTAGGTGTGAAGGTACAAACCCCTTGATAAGTTACCAATGTACAAACCCCTTGATAGGTTAGTGATAATGCCGACCCATCACCCTGGTGCCAAGGCATAAACCCATTGATAGGTTACTAAGGTATAAACCCCTGGTTAGGTTAGTGATGATATCATCTCATCACCCTGGTGTCAAGGTACAAAGCCCTTAATAGGTTCGAGGATAGTCACACCCTACCTCCCATGGTGATTGAGGCATACCCCTCAATTGGCTATAGTCAATCCAACACTATATAGAGAGAT
>JAOTQJ010172240.1:0-66759 GCA_025642045.1 Solanum sejunctum | reverse complement strand
CGACTCCAACTTAAAAGATACGCTCCAATTATAATTAAGCACCGCAAAACTTACTCAATTTAAATTATGCCATGTTCATCATAACTTTTCCACTCGAATGAGTTACTTCGATTGAATTAATCACGGGGTCTAACATCCTTCACCTTGCTCGTACGGAGATTTATACTATCAGTTGTCAAAGGTAGTAAAGTTTTGATTTTGGGTCTTTTCATTATTTTATTTTCTTGGTAATTGATGGCTAATTCCTGGAGGCCGTATCATTGATGAAGAAGTATGATGTCATGAAATATTTGTCTCTTACTAGGACTGTAGAGGCAGATCTTCAATTTTGCCTCTGTGGAAACTTGTTTTAATCTTTTTTTAGTTTTAAACTCCATTTTGCCAATGAATTTGTACTGAAATTGAGTTTTTTTCATTGTTGTTGTAGTTTGTGAAGGAATTAGAGTTATATATGAGAGAGAGGAAAGACAATAAGGAGAGAAGAATTGCCATATCAGATTGATCAGGTAAATTTTGAAGCTTATTAGAATTAGCTTAATCAGTTGTTGTTTTGCTTTATTTTTACATTAATTTTGATTGTACAAGCTTTAGCTTTTGATAAGTTGTTAAAATGTGTTGTGTATTATAAGTTAAATGTTTGTGACATATTGAGAATGAGCACACGAAAACACTTAAAATATATTTTTATTTTGGGTTGGGTTGTTAATTATTAGCTATCGATTACAGCTTTTGCCTTAGGCAGGATTAAATAAGTGAAAACTTTCTTGTTGAGCCCTAAAATTTAAGAACTTTTTCTTCAGGAATTACTGATAATCATGATGATCTCCATATTCTTGAGGGCATTGCCAGTCACTCTCATATGTAAAGGAACCGTACAACATTCATTAGGCCCACACGGTTAAACTCATCTCATTTTGTATTAGTAGTATTTTTTTTTTCCTAATAGCTAATGTTTGTGTGACTATGTACCTTTTTGTTTGTTCGTGACAAAGGCCAACATTCTTTTTGGTATGATGATTAACGTTGGGATTAAGCATCTTATTTTTTTCCTCTTTTATGGGAGACATAAAAGGAAAGGTTGTAAATGTGGAGTATCTAATTTAACTAGTAATTTTTCTGAAAGATGTATTTTATTTAACACTACTTTATTGTAGAATATTTCTAATTTTTGATTCACTGATATTTTGAAAAATAAAAAATGCAAAGCGCAGATAAGATTTAGAGAATTTTCAACTTTAGTGGTTACATTGTTTGGATTGTGACAATTGAAAATGTCTGAAAGAATTGTTTAATTTTTGGGGAGATTGTATGACTTGAAATCAGTGTTACTAAAACTTATCTTTCGTGCAATATTTTTAATATGTCTTTTCTAATTGGAATTGAAATTACAATATATTTGGCAAATATATATATATATATAATTGTCGTTTCATCAAATAATTTATTGTAAAATACTCTTTTTATTGAAAGTGATAGAGTATTAGGTTATTAAGATGCTTGAAAAGATATATAAAGTATTTTAGATTAATATTATGTTGAATATCTTTCTCAAAAGATGGACAAATTAAAACTTGACACTAAACTTGTCCAACCTGATTCAGACATATATATATATTATACTAAAAGTGAAAAGCTCCATAGTTAAAAGTTGAATTACGAAAATATCCCTGATCATATTAAAAATAATCATTTTGTCCTGATCATTTAATTATTAATTAATAGTTGAACACAATTCATTCTAATAAGTTATATTTTAGAAAGTTAACGTTTATTTTCTATGTGTAGTAGTTATTGTAAGCTGTTAGTGTGTAGCCTTTTAAAATTATCAGTCATAATATCAAACTTTTCATATTACAACATTTATTTGTTTGGTCTGTTGAGCTTCAATCTATTATATTCTTTATTCTTTTCATATTGTTTCCACATTATAAACGTCATCACTCAATATCAAATGTTTTTATTAGTTTATTCCTTTCCATCACACAAAATCAAATCTTTTTATTAGATTATTCTTCTCCTCCTCTGTTAGACTACACAAAAAACTATTACTATCTCCTTCTTATTTGTTGGGACCTACACAACAGAAGGTAATATTATTCATTTTTCTTTCAACAAGATTAGATTCTACTTACTGCTTAAATATAACTTGTATTTTATTTTAATTACGTGTACAATAATTATTTCAATAATGTGTATAATAATATATTTTATTTTAACTATGTGATAAACATTTTTTTTGGAAGATATCATGGTATTAATTTAAGAACACTATTCTTCACAATAGTAAAGGCCGAACGTGCAATGCACATTCTGAGAACTAGTTATAAAAAATACATGAAGGAGGTTTAACTCTTAAATGAAGGATAATATGCAACATCAGTGCAATAGTAAATATCTAGATGGATAGAAAGTTCCACTGGCATTGATTAATAGTTGCCATGGTAAATGCTCCCAAGTTTTAACTTCACTGACCTTCATATTAATTACCTTTTTTGCTTTCTCAGTATAGATTATGTGTTCTAAAGAAGGTACAACATTCTAAAGAAGCAATAATGATTTTTATTATGTGTACAGTCTAAATATGTGTTTCAATAATAAAATGGAAGCCTAGGCATAATAGGTAATGTTTTTGTCATGCAATAAGAAGGTCATAGATTAGAATATTGGAAATAACCTCTTACAGAAATGTAGGGTAAGAATGCATACAATAAAATCTTCTAATCTGACCCTTTCTAGACTCCATAGATATGGAAACTTAGTGCAGTGGACTGTCTTTTATTGAAGAAATTTCAATCGTCCTTAAGAAATTCCTTATGTGCCAGCACATTTTGTATGCCATTCCACAAACTTCAATGTTCGTCCATAATTAATTGACATCCTCCTTATCGCTCTTATATTAGTCTTATCGATATGGACTAGAATTTAACTAAATTTAGGAAAATTCTAGTAAGGCAGGGCAAATCCAGTATTGAGTATATACAAATCTCATATGGTGGGACAAATGTTAGTGAGGATGCTGAGTCCATGTATAAGAGGGGCTGTAGATATACCCTTCTTTTGGATAAGAAGTCCTACATCGACAAAATATAGGAGAGATGTTAGATATATAAATAAGTAGGCCTTACACCATAGCTATGCATTTTAAAGTTATGCATGCCTATGCCTAAACTAGATATTATCACTTGTGGGCTGGGCTATTATAGATGTCATTAGAGTCACTCATGTATCAACCTTGTCAATGTAGGCCTGAGTTTGGGCAAATCCCGATAAGATGGGACAAACCTCTGTGAGAATATTGGATATATAAGTAAGCAAACCCTAAATCATACTAATTAATGCATTTTAAAACCCTGCAGGTGTGGACCCAAATTGAACAACATCACTAGCGAGTCGGATCGTTATATGCTGCCTCCTTGACAACATGCTCCTCACTATGTACACTTTCAATTTCATCCTTGAGTCTCATTCCTTAATAACAAACATTTCATAATTTACCTAATGAATGGTGTCATCGCTCGAGCCTTGCAATTCTTGCTCATCACTTACTCATTCGACATGTATGAGGCTTTGGAACTTATTCCTTTATCTTGAATTGCTCGATAAGGAGTAGAATGAATAGGTACCTTCTTAATTTTTTGTGTAACTTCTCAATTATATATGTGATAGTCAACAAACCCTATTTCTCTTATACCACTTATGAACATGGTATATACGTAGAAACGAAAATTAAAGCATCTCATAAAACATTGAGTAATTCATTAATTAGAAAGTTAAAATAACATGATAGACAACTTTGTTAGGAATTTTACAAAATAAAACATGACATGAACATGGTATCTATGGAACTTCTAATTCACACATGAGATGAGGCCTTGTCTATATCCAAAAATATACTAAATGTCACTTCATAAACATAAGTGCTTCATTGATAAACAGAGCTAACCACAAGACAATGGAATGAGTGGAGTGCCTAGCGAGAATCAGTGCGCCCTAAGAGTCCATATATGTATCATAAAAGATACAGCACCTTGACAAAAGAGAAGTGAATACATATGAAATAGTACTTACATGATGAGGTGAACCCAGATTTAAAAAAATATAAGAGAATATTCACTCTACTAGCACCAAGTTATTGTTATTCTATTTCTCTATCAATATAATCACTACTTTTATTAAATATAAGAGGGTGGTGCATCTTGGTCATTGTTTTCACAAATCTTGGCTTAACAAAATCAGCTATCTGCAATCCATGTTAATATGACCCCTTTAACCAAAACCTTATATTATTTGTTCTTAATTTGAGGGTCATACTATGTGCTACAAATATTTGGTATCTTTGAGCAACTCACTAAGGGTATGTTTGGAAAGCCATCTAGTAATTGAAGTTGGTGTAAATACTAGGATAGTAATTACTAGCATAGTAATTATTTTCACTTGTTTGTTTGGCACAATGCAATTATAGTGTAATTACAAGTGTGTTGTTTGGTTTCACGAGTGTAATTACAAGGTTATATTAAATTTTAAAAATAAAAATTATTTATCTAAAATTAAAAATTTATATTAGAAAAATAAGGGTATTTATAAATAATATTAAATAAGTATTTACGATATATGTTGTCCTTTGAAAATATATTAATTAGTAAACATATATTCTTAACTAATATTGTAAAAAATATTCAAATTCTTCAAATTAATATTTGTTAATTTAATTTAATCATAAAAACTGAAAGTATAAACTTCGGTGAACATCAAATAATGCATGTTTGTCAAAAATGTTAATATTATAGATGTTAGTAATATTAATTAAAGAAGAAGAACATGTAACACTATAACCTTATTCAACAATGAATTCTACTTTTAGTTCAAAAAATTAGAATATTAATAAAATTATGCTAATGAAAAAATAAATTAAAATAAATTACATAAAATTAACATAAAATCATATGAAGAAGTAAAAGTTGAGAATGAAAAGGACATACAATATAAATAATAAAAAGGTATTTTTTGAAAATCTTAGAATAATAAAATTAGAAAATTTAAAATAATAGAAATAAAAAATAAATTAAAACAAAAAATAAATTAAAAATAAAAGAAAGAAAAGAATTTTAAAGGCTAAATCTTTTGTCAATGTTTATAGCTTGAAGGCTAAATCTTGGAAAATGATTGAGGGGCTCAAGAGTGGTAATTTAAATTGAAATCTTGGTGTGTTTGTGAATAGGCCACTTCGTTGGGAGTTGGGCCACAATTGTCTGAGTGGGTCTTGGAAGATTCTTACTCTGGACTTCTCTACAGAGAGATATGGGAGAATAACACTTTTTAGTTTTGAAAATGGAGGTATTTATTGGACGTTAGGTGTTTCGAGGGGTATTTAGTTTGTTGTTGCAACTACGAACAAAATAAGGTGGATGTGTGGGTGATGAAGGAGTATGGTGTCGAGAAATTCTGGACTAAATTGGTTACCATCTCATTACCAGGTGATCGTAGGTCTTATATCTTACCACTGTTTATGGCTAAGAACTATGATATATGAATGTTTGCTGCAACTTGGGGAAGAGCTAGCACTATATAACTCAAGGGATGGTTCATTCAAGCAACTTGATGGTTACACATCTACTGATTTTAGTCACTGCATGAACTTGATGAAAGGTATATATAATAATTCATCGCTTGTTAAATATATATAATGGAATGAAAGGAGTGCCTAGCGAGTATCAGTGCTGGTTGAACTTCATATGTAACCATCAAGTTGCTTGAATCAACCATTCTTTGAGTTATACAGTGCTTGCTCTTCCCCAAGCTACAACGACATTCATCACAGTTCTCAACCCCAAACAATGGTAAGATATAAGACCTATGATCACCTGGTAATGAGATGGTAACCAATTTAGTCCAGGATTTCTATACACAATGCTCCTTGATCACCCACACATCCGCCTTATTCTATTCGCAGTTGCAACAACCAACTAAATACCCCCTTGAAACACCCAACGTCCAATAAATACCTCCATTTTCTTGAATAGGAAATGCTATTCTCCCATATGTCTCTGTAGACAAGTCCAGAGTAACAATCTCCCAAGACCCACTTGAACAATGACTGTGGCATGACTACCAATGAAATGCCCTAGTCACAAACACCCCAAGCTTTCCATTTAAATTACCACTCCCGAACCCCTTAATCATTTTTCAAGATTTAGCCTTTAAGCTATTAACATGAATCAAAGATATTCATAACCTTATTCTCTTTCTTTCAGATATTGCATACTGGCTTATTATGAAGATACACCAGTGGATTGGTGTTGTGAAGAATGATATTGGCAAAGGGATAATGTATTCATCAAGTTGACTAGAAATATATATAGCATGTTTTCCTGGTTGTAAATTTCAACATGGAATGAATGGAATGCCTAGCGAGGATCAGTGCTGTAAGGATCAGTGCTACCTTTAGAGTCCATGCGTGCATCACAAAAAGATACAGCATCTTGACAAAACATAAGTGAATACATGTGAAACGGTACTTACATGATGATCAAGGTGAACCCAAATATAAAGGAATATAAGAGAATATACGCTGTACTGGCACCAAGTTATTGCTATTCTATTTCTCTATAAATAACTATAACCATTATTTTTTAAATAAATATAAAAAGGTGGTGCTTCTTGTGTCATTCACGTCTTGGCTTAACAAACATAGTTACCTACAATATATATGACCCCTTTAACCAAATCCTGATATAATTTGTTCTTAATTTGAGGTTCATACTGTGTACAAATATTTGGTACCTTTGAGCAGCTCATCAAATGATTTTCTATGGTTGATTTTGGGTTCTAGTGATGAAATATGAATGGGAAATGAACGAAAGGTGGAAAACTAACTTCACTCCTGAATTTCTCGTCTTTTCTTATGAGCTTGCAGCAAGAAATTTGTGAAATCTGCGGTGATATAGATTTGCTGCAGTGTAAAAATATTGATGTGCACCAGTCGATTCTCTCTCTCTCTCTCTAAATTTTTAGCATGAAAGGGTGGTGAGACGAGCTTCTATGACTCTTTGATGTATACTTGCTTCATCACCTTGTGCTATATCTACATGTTCTTTTTAAACCTCAAACATTGTCCAAGTCGCAAACCTCTTCTTTTTTGGTTGACTTGCCATTTCTAAGGGAGAAGTTGATCTTTTCACACGAAGGGATACTCCTCTTGAAGGAAATTGCTAGCTAGATTATCAGCTTGGCTACCCTTTTTTGGAATCTCAAGTAGAGATGAAAAGTGTTATAAAACTAAAAGCCTAAATTGAAATGATATATACCTATTAGATAGAGTATGGACCTCTTTAAGTTGTCTAATCTGTAATAACTATTTTCAATGAAAGTTAATTGGTAATTTTAACTGACAATAGTAATGACAAAGAGAGGTAGGCCCATTCTCTTAATTAGTTAGTTGCATCACTCTCTAAGCGACTAAAGGAATAGAATCTTAGGGCAGTTTTTTGTTCCCTTGTTTTTGGAAGAAAGCACACAAGTCTCTAGGGATATTTGGGAGAAGTTCATAGACAAAATTAACTAGAGCTTTATGACATGTCCCTCCTAAATTCTGATCCAAAATAGTGCATGAATGTGTTCGCCGTTCTCTGGAGGGCTCTAAAACACTCTAGAACTGTGTTGAATATTAAAAAGAAGACTAGAGAGACCTTGAAGGTTCCAGAGACTTGTAGAATTGTGTAGATAAGTCTTACATTTGTAAAAATCTTAGATTTTTTGTAAGAAGACTCTA
This sequence comes from Solanum sejunctum, assembly GCA_025642045.1. Lineage (NCBI taxonomy): Eukaryota > Viridiplantae > Streptophyta > Magnoliopsida > Solanales > Solanaceae > Solanum > Solanum sejunctum. The sequence continues at coordinate 58,991 of JAOTQJ010172240.1, read as the reverse complement.
GGGGATCAATCCTAGCCGTAGGATCAAATTAATCCTAGCCATCCGTTGAGGAGGTGGAGTAGTATAAATACCTCTCCCTGGCATTCATTTGGCACCAAGCACAGTTGTATACTCTCAAGCCTTGTAAAACCTTCTCTCAAAGCAATCAAAGTCTTCTTTTTTCAAATATTCTCTTATGTTTTTCAATATCTAGCATTACATTAGCGATCGTAGATAACAGGCTTACTAGTGTTTACAAGATCGTGCAAGATTCGTAAGTAAACTGACTAGTGCTGTACAAAAGTTCTAGCAAAAGTTCTAGGTCTGTGACAACGTGGTATCAAAACATGAAACTAAGGGAAGTAATGGCAAGCGATGGAGAGATTTACGCTACCACCACTGTCATGATGGACGTTACCAAAAAGCGCAAGGGTAAGAAGAACACCAAGAAGGTGAGAAAGTGTCAACTAATCCTGCACTAAGCGATGCTGTCTCGCTTCCAACCGCTGAAGTAAGTTACGATGAACAAGAGGAGTTGTCGAAGGACGTCACTCCTGGGATGGAATATATCGCTAGAGTATAGAATGCCCACCAGGCTGTAGAGTTGCTGGACTATCACTTGAATTAGATCGATGGCAAAATCAAGATCTTGGAGGAATTTGCCCTTGAGGAAAATGATAACATCCATAAGGACTTTGAAAACCAGTAGGCAACGGAGAAAGAAGCTCACGCTTCTTTGGAGAGTAGGATCGAGGCCTTGGAGGGAAAGTTCATGGGTATGCTAGAAGCCATGAATACCAAGGTAAAGGAGGTCGAGAAAGCCATCTAGTAGGGGAGACATGCCACCCCAGTCATGGAATGGGAGGCCAAGATCGAGGCTTCCGAGCCACCCATCTTTAAAGGTGTCCGTGATACCCAAGAGGTGGAAAACTTCTTGTGATACTTGGAGAACTACTTCAAGTGCAACAAGGTGAGCAGCGATGATACAAAGATCAACCTGACAGAGATGGCGATGTTATGGTGGAAGCATAAGGATGCCGAGATAGGGAAGGGACTCTGCATGATCAGCACGTGGGAATAATTTAAGGTAGAGTTCAAGAAGACCTTATACCCCAACAATATTGTCTATAAAGCCAAAAGGAGGCTTAGGAAATTAAAGTAGATAGGCAGGATGAAGGCATACATAAAGGAGTTCACAACTCTCACGCTTCAAATCCCTAACCTCAGGAGGAAGACATATTGTTCAACTTTATGGACTAACTGTAGAGTTAGGCTAGGATGGAGTTGGAACGACAACATATTTCAACCTCTGACGAGGCCATCACCCAAGCAGAAGCCCTGTCGGACTTTAGGTAGGACAGAGATAGGGCTAAGAAGACAAGGAGTAACTATGCCAAAGGTGGGGGAGATTGCAGCAGGGGAAAGGAATCCCACCCACCTAGGAATCCAGTAAGTCAGGCATATGCCAAGAAGAAGGACTAGCCGCCTAAGGAGATGGGCTGCTACATATGCTGAGGCCCACATGTATATGTGAGTTGTCCTTAGATGAAAAACCTTGGAGCCATCATATGGGAATACGGGAAGAAGGAGATTCAAGACCAAGGTCAGAGTTCGAGCACCACATAGGTGGGCATGATCGGGGTCTGTGCTGCTACTGCCATGCCAGCTAGTAAGCAAGAGGCTTACTCTATGCAGTACGTAAATATGACCCTTAATGGGAAACAAGTGCGAGCCATAGTAGACAGAGGAGCCAAAGCCAATGTCATGTCCAAAGCAGCAGTGGCAAGATTAGGGCTAAGTTAAGATGGTTAATGGCCTACCAACGCTGGTATAGGAGTTGCACATAATATAAGACATCACCTTAGGCAAATGGCAAGGTAAGACAAGCTTTGTTGTTGCCCTTTTGGATATATTCTATATTATACTTAGGCAAGAGTTCTTCCTCCAATACCACACCATGATAGACCCCTACCTTCAAAGGATGCTTGTGCTGGAGAAGGAAGGGTTTGGCATGGTACCATTAGTCGAGATGCCCAAGGTAGAAGGAGTCACCCAATTATTGGCCATGTAGCTTATGAAGGGCCTTAAGAAGTGGGAACCCACTTACCTGGCCACCGTCGCAACTTCGAGTGAAAGTGATGGTGTCCCAGAACCTTTGCCACCCTGCATTAAGAAAGTGCTTGATGAGAATAAAGACATCATGCCCAAGGAGTTGCCAAGACACTTGCCACCGAGATGGGAGGTCTATCACAAGATCGAGTTAGAGCCAGGCACCCGACTACTCGCCTATCCACCATATTGCATGGCACCACTAAAATTAGAGGAGCTCAGGAGGTAGTTGAAGGAGCTCCTTGAAGCTGGCCATGTCTGACTATCCAAAGCACGATGTAGAGCCCCAGTGCTATTTTAGAAAAATAAGGATAGTTCGTTACACCTTTCCATATACTATCGGGCACTAAATAAGGTGACCTTTAAGAAGAAGTATTTGATCTCACTGATAGTCGATTTATTTGACAGAATTGGGGAAGCAAAGTACTTCTCCAAAATGGATCTCAGGAAAGGACACTACTAGGCACAAATAGCTAAGGGGGATGAGCCAAAGACAATATATGTCACCAGGTATGGATCGTATGAGTGGTTGGTAATGCCCTTCAGTTTAACCAATGCACCTGCTACCTTCTGTACCCTCATGAATAAGATCTTTCACCCCCACCTGGATGACTTTGTGGTTGTATACTTGGATGATATTATGATATATAGCCACACCTTAGAGGAGAATGTGGAGCATTTGCAGAAAGTCTTCCAAGTCTTCCAGGAAAACCAATTGTAAGTTAAGCGGGAGAAGTGCACTTCCTCAGTCATATCATTAGCCAGGGCTAGCTTTGCATGGACGAGTCTAATGTACAAGCCACTATAGAGTGGGAGATGCCCACTAAGGTGACAGAGCTAAGATCATTCCTTAGGCTCACAAATTACAAGCGGAGATTCTCAAGTGGCTAGTTGGTGATAGATGCTCCACTTACCAAGTTACTAAAGAAGAACAAGCCATGGGTTTGGAGCAAGAAATATCAAGAGACATTTGAGGGCCTCAAAACTATCATATCAGAAGAGCTGGTTCTTGCCTTACCCGACTTCTCTAAGACTTTCAAAGTACACATGGATGCCTCAGACCTTGCTATTAGGGGAGTGCTGATGCAAGATAGGCACCCATAGCTTTCGATAGCCGTAAGCTGAATGAGACTGAAGCGCAGTATACTATGCTAGAGAAGGAGATGACCACTATTGTACATTGCCTTAGAACCTAGAGGTATTACTTGTTGGGCTTAAAGTTTGTGGTCCAGACTGATAACGTCGGCACCAGCTATTTCCAGTGACAAAAGAAGTTTAGTCCCACGCAGGCTAGGTAGTAAGACTTTCTAAGCGAGTTCGACTATGAGATGGTGTACAAACTAGGCAAGGGTAATGTATTTGTCAATGCTTTGAGTAGGAAAGCAGAGCTAGCTGCCATAACAATAGCCCATTGTAACATCTGAGAGTCAATCAAGAAGGGCTTGTCCCATGATCTGGAAGCAAAAAGGCTTATGCAGTTAGCGTCACAAGGAAAGACCCAACGCTTTCGGATTGAAGATGGTATCCTACTTAACGTTGAAAGGAGGGTCTATATTCTAAAGTATGGTATCATACGATGATAGATCATGAAAGAAATCCATGATACATTATGGGTCGGGAATCGAGGGCAGCATCGTACGTGAGCTCTTATTGAGGGAATCTACTATTAGGCAAGAATGCAGGACAATATGAAATGTTATGTTTAAGCTTGTCTTGTTTGTCTACAAGATAAGATAGAACAACGCCATCCCTGAGGTCTTTTGGAGAAACTCCCCATAGCCGAGTGACCGTGGGAAAGCATTACCATGGACTTTATCATTAGCTTACCAAAGTTCGATGGATACGACACCATTATGGTTGTGGTGGATAGGTTCTTACAGTATGCCACATTTATGCTTGCCACACTGGGATGCACAACTAAGGAAGCAACCTAGTTGTTTGTTTAAGAATATGGTGAAGTATTGGGGCTTGGCGAGGCACATCATAAGTGATTGTGACCCGCGCTTTACTTGGAACTTTTGAAGGAACTATTCCAAATACTTGGCATGGAGCTATATTTCTCCACAAGTTTCTATCCATAAATCGACGACCAAACCGAGCGAGTTAATGCCTTGTTGGAGTGCTACCTTAGGCACTTCGTGAGCTCGCACCAAAGGGACTGGGCCAAGTTTCTTGATATGGCCCAATTTTCTTATAACCTATAGTGGAGTGAAGCCACTAGGAGGATACTATTTGAGCTTACTATGGGCGAACAACCGCAAACTCCACACTCATTACCGCTAACATTCAAAGGAAAGAGTTTGGGTGCTTATCATTTGGCCAAAGGATTCGAGGAGCAAATTTTCGCACTTAAAGAGTCATTGCCTATTTTTGCCATGCCTCGACTCTGCCAAAGGGGGGTAAATTTTCAGCAAGAGCTGTTTCTGCTGTATTACTTGGTTAGTCAGAGCTGCAAAGGGGTTACATGTTACTGAATATTCAATCCAACAAGATTTTTGTGAGCAGAGATGTGATCTTCTAAAAAGAAGTTTTTCCTTTTAAAGAATGCATTGCCTGACATTCAACCTTTCTCTTCTTCCTTATTTATTCTCCTCTACAGGTGATTCATGAGATATGTCACTCAGATGAGATATACTATGAGGCTCTTGCTGACCATATATCTCACAATCTAATACCATCATCACAACCAACAACTTTACCATCCATTGAGAATGAAGATGTTGATTTAACCACTGATAATACAGTGCCACTAGTAGAGGTTTGGAAGTTTGTAGTCCCATTGCCATTAGCTTAAGAGTGTCCTCTCAGAAGAACTACTAGAACTATCAAACAACCTGCCTGGATAAAAGATTTTACTAGTGTTGGGAAGAAGCAGAGTAGTACAAGATATCCTTTAGCCAACTATATCTCTTATGATAATGTTGCCCCTACCTATCAAAGCTATCTAACAAAAATTGATAATTTTGTGGATCCTAGATCTTTCAAGGAAGCAACTAGAGATGCAAAATAGATTGAAGCCATGCAGTTGGAAATTCGAGCTCTAAAGGATAATAAAACATGGGTAGCAGTTGGTCTACAACAAGGTAAGCATACAGTTGGATCTAAGTGGGTATACAAGATTAAATATCAAGCAAATGTGAAGTGGAGAGGTATAAAGAAATGTTAGTAGCCAAAGGTTATAGTCAGCAGGAAGGTTTAGATTATTATGATACTTTTCCACCTGTTGATAAGATGGTAACAGTAAGAAGTGTTGTTGCTCTGGTTGTGTCTAAGTGTTGGAATTTATTTCAAATGTGTGTCTATAATTCATTCCTTCAAGGAGGTTTGAATGACTAGGTGTATATGGAAATTTCTAAAGGTTTTAAGCAACCAGGGGAGGTCAAAGTTGGCAAATTTCTCAAGTCAATGTATGACTTGAAGCAAGCTTCTGGGCAATGTAACATAAAGCTTACTTTTGGTTTATTGACTGCTGGTTTCACCAAAAATACACATGATTACTCCTTGTTCACTTTGAAGAAAGATACATATATTGTAATTATGTTCATCTATGTCGATGAACTTCTCATTACTGGTAGTAATGACTAGTTGAGTAATGCAGCTAAGGAAGCTCCACATCAGCAATTCAAGCTCAAGAATTTAGGCCAACTCAAGTACTTCTTGGGCAATGAAGTCTTGAGGTCTAGTGAGGGTTTTATGTTCAATCAGAGGAAATATATCTTAAAACTCATCCATGATACAGGTCTTAGTGGTACAAAGCCCGTCTCTACTCATTTGGAGTCTAATTTGAAGTTGACATTAGTAGAGTATGATAAATTTTCTAGTTTGACTGGTGATGTTGTGTTACATGATGTCACTTTCAATTAAAAATTGATTGGGAAGTTGTTGTATGTTACCATTACTTGACCAAATATTAGTTATGTTGTATAAACTCTCAGTCAGTTCATGCAGAACACCTAAGAAGTCACATTAGGAAGCAGCTACCAGATTGGTCAGATATTTGAAGGGCATAATTGGTCAAGATACTTGAGCTCTACCTCTTTCTTGGCAATGCATTCTCCAATAATATGATATCTTGTGTCTATATGCTTGCTTCGGTCATGATACACTGGATTCTTGGCAAGTTCTTATGCAGATTTGTTGTCAACACAAATCATTGTGGCCTCAATTTGCAGCAAATTGAGTTTCATCAATAATCTACTCAACCAAATAGCATGACACGTACATGATGTTGTTACCAGATATTCGGCTTCATAATTCGAGAGAGTAAAAATGGATTGTTTCTTTGAATTCTATGAAATAACACAATCAGCCAAGAAAAATACAAAACCAAATATATTTTTGCTATCATCAATATCTCCCGCATAATCACAATATCCCACATAGTTAAAATCATTAGAAGAAGAATAAAATAGTCCAGGGTCAATCGTACCTTTTAGGTATGAAGAGTTCTTCTAGCGACCTTCAAGTGAGTAGCGGTAGGAGCTTCCATGAAGCGAATTAATACTCCAACTGTAAAGAGTATATCAGGTCTAGTTCATGTCAAGTATTTAGACTTCCCATGAGACTTTTGAGCAGAGTGGAATCCACCTTTTTTCATCATCAAACTTTGACGATTTTGTTCCACGTTCCATTGAGGTGTTCACAGAGTTACAATCAAACATGTTGAACTTTTTCAAAATCTCTTTTGTATAGCTTTCTTAAGATATTAAGATGCCTTCCTCCATTTCCTTCACTGATAGACCCAAGTAATTTGACATGAGACCTATGCCTATTATTTCAAACTCAAGGGACATAGCTTTCTTGAAAGCTTCAAACAAAACTGGATTATCACCCGTTAGAATAAGATCATCAACATAAAGACAAACAAGCAGAATATCTCTATTAGTATGGATTTTAATGTAAATAGCATATTCATGAACTGAACGAGTAAATCTATTATCTTGAAAGTACTTATCAATGTGACTATTCCACGCATGTGGAGCTTGCTTCAATCCATATAAGGCTTTCTTTAACCTCAACACCTTATCTTCAGGATTTTTGACCACAAGGCCTAATGGTTGCTCAACATAGACTTCCTCTTGAAGATATCCATTCAAGAATGTTGATTTGACATCTAGTTAATGGATTTTCCACTTCATTTGAGCTGCTAAAGATATCAACAGATGAATTGCCTCCATGAGGGAAACATGTGCATAGATTTCCTCATAGTCAATGCCATGTTTTTGCTTGTAGCCTTTTGCCATAAGTCTTGCCTTATATCTCTCCACCTCTCCATGAGCATTTTTCTTCAATTTCTATACCCATTTGACTCCAATTTCTCGATGATTCTTGGGAAGAGTTGTTAACTCTCAAGTATTGTTCTTTTCTATTGATTGGATTTCTTCTTATATAGTATGTCTCCACCTTTTTTTTGTAATAACTTCATCAAAATTCATTGGTTCACTATTTGTTAAAAGAAAACACAAAAAATCAAATTAGTAACTTTAGTTGTGTTGTCATAGAGTTCTTGGATTCTCCTCATCCTATAAGGCCTTTCACGTGAACTCTCTTGAGTGGATTGATATGCAACAATTGTTGGTGAAGGAGGTGAGGTTGCATCTTTTGTATGTGTCATGATCTCCTATTATTTTTCATCTCCAAAGTATAGATGAAAATCACATGTCCTTTCTTTTTGAGCCTCCCAATTCCATGCTGCTTCTTCATCAATTGCAACATTATGACTCACCACCACCTTGTTATTATTTGGATCATATAACTTATAGCCTTTTGAACTCAGATCAGAGCCAACAAACACATACTTGACACATTGATTGTCAAGTTTAGCTCTCCATTGATATGGAAATGAGCATAGGCTATGCTTCCAAAGATTCTTAAGTTCCTGACACTTAGCTTGCTTCCACTCTATGCTTCTTGATCCATTTGGTCTCTCGTATTTATTGCTGGAGATCTACTGCTCAAAATAATTGCACAAGAAATAGCCTCAGCCTAAAATTCTTTTGGCATACTTTTAGCTTTCAACGTACATCTAGCCTTATTAAGAATGGTTCTATTCTTTTTTTTTTGCGAGTAAGGTACCGTTCGAGGGCGATGAATTCCATGATATTGAAAAAGATCATTAAATTCTTTTGAAGTGAATTCGCCTACTCTATCAGACCTTAGTGTTTTAATTTCACAACCATTTTCTTTTTCTACAAGTCCTTTAAAATTTATAAAAGCAACAAAAGTTTTAGATTTTTGCTTGAAGATGTATACTCAAGTCTTTCTACTGAAATCATCAATAAAGAGCAAGAAGTATTTACTTTTACCAAAAGAAGGTGGATCAATTGGTCCACAAACATCCGTGTGAATAAGTTGGAGTGACTTAGTTATTCTTGATGTGGTCTCCTTCAGAAAACTCCTCCATGCATGTTTTTCAAGAAGACAAGCTTCACACAACTGATTGGGATGGTTAATTGACTGAATTCCATCAATCATGTTCTTATCTACCATTAATTTGAGTGCTTTAAAAATTCAAGTGCCCAAATTGCATGTGCCAACATCTTGCTGATTAGCTTTCAAACACTTTACATCAATGATCTTAAGATTCAAAGGGACAACCTATTCTTTTCCATGAACAATTTAGCAATTAAGCTAAAGATGCATAGTTTTCATATGAATATCATATCCTTTTTCAAGAAGTTGATCCAACCACGAGAGATTACTTTTCAATTTTGGCATATAGTAAGCCTCATTAATAAATTTATGACCAACATCTTTACATGATATTACAATCGTACATATGCCTTCAATGTGGATCATTGAGATATCTCCAAAAGACAAATTACCTTTCATCATCTTCTTTATCTCCACAAACATGTCTTTGTGTCCACACATATGATTGCTTCGTCCATTATCAAGATACAATGAACTATAATTTTTTGTATCTTATTTTTAAGTGCCATTAGCAATGTTGATTTATCTTCATCTTTGTTGTTGTCAACAAGGTTGTCTTTCTCTTAAACGTTACCATGACATTCCCAAGAATAATGTTCAAATTTATGATAGTTATATCACACAATTTTAGATTTTTCATACCTCATTTCATAGGTACCTTTATAGGCTCCACACCCTCTACCTCCTAGTTGTCCACGACCACAGCCTCTAAATGCATGATGGCTCTTCTCCTCATTGTTATATTCGTTAATATAACTTTTTCTTATTCCATGGCCTCCACGACCACCACAGCCTCACCATTGTCCACTTCTTCTAGAACTTCTTTCACCTTCAAGATTTGAAGGATGCCTCAGTCTTAAGAAGTTGTTCTAGTGATTCTTTTTTTCTTCATTTTATTTTTTATTCATGGGCTTGTAAAGAACCATCCAATTGCTCTACCATCATAGAATCTAAATCTTTAGATTCCTCAATAAACACACCATATTATTAAATTTACTTGTTAAAGAGCGAAGTATCTTTTGTACCACACATATATCATCTACTTCCTCCCCGTACCTTCTTAGTTGATTCACAACTGCCATCACTCTTGAACAAAAATACGAAATGGTTTCGAATTCTTTTATTTTTATAACTTCAAAATCAACCCTTAGAGTTTGAAGTTTTATCTTCTTTACTTTATCAACTCTTTGGAGAGAATTTTGTAAAATCTCCCAAGCTTCTTTTGAAGTGGTTGCATCACCACCTTCTCAAACATGCCATCATCCAAACACTAACAAATGAGAGTGTGGTCTTGTAGATCTTTCTTTGTTGTCTTTAACAAGACCTCCATTTCATTTTGGAACAAAGTTTCTTCATTAATGGGTTTTGTACACCCTTTGTCTATAATGTCCCAAACATCTTAAGAGCCAAGAATGGCTTTTATTCTCAGACACCATTTATCATAATTTTCTCTTCTGAGACGGGGTTATTGAAAGGACAATGGGCTATTATTTTCCATGGATTTGATATAACATTATTGGAAAAAATAATAATCATGCCCTAAATATTCTAGCTAAGTAGCCATTATAAGAGAGTCATGACATAAAATATTATAGTATAGTAAATGTGATATAATAGTATTGATGACAACTTGATAGTGTCAAAAATATCTCTCCTTTATATAATAACAAACACTCTTTTATTTCAAACACCTTACTACAATTTTACTCCCACTATTTTTCTCACAAACTAAAAATAGCTTGTGGATGACTCTCTCTGCTTTTTATTACTCTCTCTATTCAATGAGGACCTAAAGAACTCCTTTTATAGATGAAAAATGTTCATAATAATGTCATCAATGACATCATTAGATACAAAAAACACAAACTTATACCTAATTTCTTAGACTTTTCCTTTTTTTAACAATTTTGACAAAGAAACGTATAGCTAACTTCTTGGATTTTCCCTTACCTAACAATTTTGACAAATTGGTGGAATTAGATATAGCTAACGAAAATCATTGTGATAGTAGCAAATTGAGACTTTTGGATCCACAATTGCTAGGTTTGTTTACTGAGTTGGGGGTTCCTATTAAAATGCCTATCACCATCTTGAGTGACAACAAATCTGCCATTCAATTAGTGGCCAATCACGTCTTCCATGAAAGAATCAAACATATAGAGATAGATTACCATTTCATTAGAGACAAGATAAAAGCTGGGCTTATTGAGGCTGTTTATGTGCATACTCAACAGCAAGTTGTTGATTTGCTAACTAAGGGTTTGGGGTAATCTAGGTGTACTTAACATTTGGCGCCATTCAGCTTCAGAGGGCGTGTAAACATACTCACAAGTTACTGTTTCATTAGTTACTATTTTACTATTCCATTACTTACCTTGTTAGTTGAAGTTAGTTAGTTATAACTACTAGTCAATTGAGAATGAATGATGAGCCACATATTATGAGCTATCAAGAAACTTCTAGAATCTAGTTACATATTTTACTCTTCAAGGTATAAAAGCTAATGTACAGGGCCTCATTGTAACAGATTTCAGATTGCAGTTATCAATAAAATTCTCTCTCTACTTTATTTCGTTCTTCTCTAAGGTTCATCAATGGAGTTTTGAGAATCTGATCTGGAATTTCATCAGCGAGATTAGAAGAAAGAAAAGGGAAAGTTATATCTTAAGTTTCAACTTCAAGAGAGGAGAAGAAGAACTCATTTATTTTTGTTTACTGGTGTTCATTTGTTTTCATCTACTCGGTGCAAAAATTCTAGTTTTAACTGACGACCACTTTAAGTTAAACTGCTTTTCTTTTTCATTTTCAAATATATATTTTCTTCATTATTGATATATCGTGCAAATGACACCAATTAAGTATACTTATGGATCCAACAGAGTAAGAGCGAATTACATTTTCCAAGAACAAGAAATGTAGCTCCAGAGTAATTTAACTACTATCAAAATCTTTTTCTGGGCTCTTATTCTGAAAGTGGAGCTTCATTTATGTCATTCTTCAATAAAAAGTTTCCACTTCATTAGGTAGAGTTAAATTTTTGATTAATAAAAGACTTTTTTTTTTTAAATTCTCTTCCAAGTTTGCCAAGTAGTATGCCGAATTGTTGACTTTCCCATAGTAATGTTGAAACATGAAGTTGCCATGATTCTTCAAGTTGTTAATTTGGTTTATGAGGTGCATGATATGCCAATTCAAATTATTAGTAGGGGTGAATTGAAAATTAATCATTGTTGACTAACTTTGATGTGTAGTCGACTATCAGCGAGTAGCAAAATATAAAGATAGAAAAACAAAAATTCACACAGGCAAATTTTATACTAGTTCAGAACACCAATATGGTGCCTACTTCTAGTACCCTTGAGTCATTAATGGTTTCTTTAAGTATAAAGTGAAAGAGTGGTTATAATTGTGTTTTTAATCTCAGTCTGATTCGCAAATCAGATTCTCAACTTCTCTCAAGAAAGCCTAGTCTAGAAAGTTTTACTTTTTTCTCTCTTTCTTTACAATTGTTCACACATAAGAGTAATGTTTTGTAAAGTATAATACTAGAGTTTATTCCTAGATTATTTTCTGAAGTACAAAACTTCTATAGAATAAAGATGGCTAATATAGGAGGCTTTCAATAAAACTAGTTGCTTGATAATTCCTTGACCCAAGGGATTTCTTCCAATCGAGGATATTGGGGGATTGCTTGATTGGGGATGTATCCAACTTGATTGGATATCTTTCCTTCTTCTGCAGTGATCCATAAAATTTGATGAGTCTTATTTCCTTTTGTAATGTCCATTATATATGTATTCCTTTCTTACTTTTACAGTGCTTTATTTGATTGTAGGCCAGGATTTCCACTCCATTTTATTAGATATCTTTTCTTCTGTGTCAAGTATGATATGTGCTGATTAGGGGTTTTGACTCCTTGAGATCAACCTTGGTTTCCTTTCATGATAGCTCCAAGGGACATCTTTTTCTTTCCATTTTGGTTATTCCTGCAAATGATATCATTAAAAGACATTATATGCTAACAATATCCCATTTTTTATGATGACATTTTATTTTGCTATATGGATACTTCCTTATAGATTTAGTTGACTCCCCTTGCCTTCAATCTTCTTGTGAGTTCATGGAGGCTCCTCTTGACTATATGACCCCTATGGGAGTCAGTCGACTCCACTATCTTTATGCTTTTTTCTGGACTAAAACAGAACAGGAAAGCAACAACAAAAAAGACATGCAATGTAGGACATGACAAGTACAACATATTCATATCATTCATATAACATAAGTTAAGTAAATTTCTCTCCCTTGGAAGAAATAAAAAGGAAAGCATAAGTTCAAGAATACAAAAAAGGTGCCTTAGGGTTAGAAGATAATAATCTTGGTAAGATAGAAAACCCAATATTATGGAGCCAAAAAGAAATTGTCTTTAGAGACAAAAGATAGGAAAATTAGTTATAGTCCAGAAAGTATTTCAGGGTGTTGAGTATATTTTTGCATAAGGTGTCATGCCATTTCTCAGAGTCCTTAGAGAAGGAGGAGTAGAAATTTGAGATGGCAAGTTCATTATTAGAGGAGTTGACTCCTGTGCTCAGAGAGTCGACTTGCTGATGAGCTTGTTGACAGAGCGCACGCCATCCTTTTGGTGACCTTCAACCTCCATGCTTAATTCCCCTAGATCGGTGTTAGAATCGTTACTAAGTTGGAGAATTTTGGTCAGAGTTTCCTGCACATCCTACACGTCCTGGTTAGAGATAGAAGAGAGGCCTTAATATCATTTACCTCCTTAGTGAGTACTGCAACTGAGCTTGCAGAGATCTTAGTCAACTTAGGGGCTTCTGCTTTTCCTTTGATAGAGTCCTTCTTATGCCATTTGGTATTGACAAGAGTGTAGCCTATGCTGGTAAAAGTGCAAGAGTCATAAGTAGAAGACACTTCGGTGGCTTTAAATCCAGACAAGTCCACTTGAGATTCACTAAGAATTTGAGAGATGAGCAGACCATTTGAAGGTGTACAGTAGGGTTGGTATCTTCTGTACTTTCTAGCATATACTCTTCAATCCATTTGCCCCAGTTGATGCGGTACTTATTCAGGAAGAAGTACAGAATAAAAATAGCTCTATTGGAGAAGCTGCTAACAGACCCCATTCTGGAGCCATCAAGGTGGTGGCAATAATGTGGTCCAATATCTAGTGTTCTAAGCCAAGTGACAGAGGCCCAAAGTCAGAGAATCAGAGTGTTCTTCAGATATGAATGCCTTGGCCTCTTCCAAATACAAAATCTTCTAGCTAATTTCCATTCATCTATGGTATATCATCAGAGAACTCACAGCAGAATATGTATTCAAAGAGTTGACTATTGATGACGATGTGAACTCCTAGGGCAAGGGCTTTCCAAGCTATAGCCATTTCCTTCCCTGTGAAGGTTTGCATAGAACATCCAAATTGCTTCCTTATAGTACTCCATTCCACAGAGTCTCAAAAAGAGGTAAAGTTTTTGCGCCCGAAGGAAGATGCTAACCTTTCAATGAGACTCTTCTAGTTATTCCAGATTGACCACCCAGCTAGGAACCACCAACTTCTTCTTTAAAATTTCAAACTTAGCCTTTGCAGAGGCATTCTAGAACTCATGTAACTCATCTTCGCCCATTGGATTAGGGCAAGAAGAGTGATGTTTTCTAGGGTTTTTCTTTTTGAGGATGGTTTTTTTTGAGAAGTGAGAAGAATAGATGACTATACCTCAGAGGAGTCTGAGGAGATGAAATCGATTTTGAGGGAGGAACTATTCTCAGGACTTTTCTAAGAGGGTATTAAATGGGTAAGTCATGGTGAGGATAGTGACGAAGAAAAGAGAGTCAAAGAGAGGTTTGGAGATGGAAAATGAGAGCAATGAGGGAGGGGAGAAGCAGTTTAGGAGGGGAGGGGATGCACATGAATGGATGTGTAGTAAGTTTGAAAGTGTAATAAATGCAGAAGTTTATTACACCTATTTTTAAACTTATTTCTTTCTTTTTCTCTTTCCTCTCTCCTCCAGTTATCACTTCTCATGATCTTCTGTAGATTGCGCCTAGTTTAATGTTTCCTCTGCCCCATCACTGCCACATGTCCATTCATGTGCATCCCTTCCCTTCCTTAAATTCTTCTCACCTCCCCCATTCCTCTTATCTACTATCTCCAAACCTCTTTCTGACTCTCTCTTTTCTTTGTCCCTATCCTCACCATGACTCGCACCCGTTCAATGCCCTCTCAAGAAAGTCTTAAGAATAGTTACTCCCTTGAAATCGACTTTATCTCCTTAGACTTCTCTGAGGCAGGGTCATCTATTTATCTCTCTTCCCGAAAGAAAAACCCTAAATAATATTGCTCTTAAATAACATCGCTCCTATCCCCCTGATCCTCTTGGCGAAGATGGGTTACACAAGTTTTGGAATGCCTCTGCAAAGGCTAAGTTTGAAAGTTTCAAGAAGGGGTTAGTGGTTCCTGGCCAAGTGGTCAATCTCAAATAACTAGAAGATTCTCACTGTAAGTTTAAAATCTTCCTTCGCACAGCAAAACTTTTCGTCCTTCTAAGACTATGGAATGGAGTACTACGAGGAAGCTAATTGGAAGTTCTATGCAAACCTTCGCTGGGTAGGAAATGGCGATGAACTGGAAACCTTTGTCCTAGGAGTTCGTATCATCATCAATAGTCAACTCTTCAAAGATATATTTGGCTATGAGTTCTCTAATGATATATCATACATGAATGGAAATCAAACAAAAGATTTTGAAGTCTCTGTGGAAGAGGCCAGGGTATTTATCTCTGAAGAATACTCAGACTCCTCTGACTTTTGGCCTCTGTTGCTTTTCTTTGAAAATCAAATCTTGGTTCATATTATTGCCACCAACCTGATTCCCAGAAAGGGATCTCTCAACAGCATCTCTAATATAGATGTTTTTTTTCTATACTACCTGCTCAAGAAGTACCATATCAACTGGGAAAAATGGATTAGAGAGTATATGCTAGAAAGTGCGGAAGATACCAATCCTACTGCAAGCCTTCCCTATGGTTTGCTTGTCTCTCGAATTCTTAGTGAATCTCAAGTGGACTTGTCTGGATTCAAATCCACTAAAGTATCTGCTACTTATGATTCCCGTACCTTTGCCAGCATGGGCTACACTTTTGTTGACAGCAAATGGCACAAGAAGGACTCTGTGAAAGAAAAAAGTAGAAGCCCCTAAGTCAACTAGAATTAGACTCGGCTATAGTACTCACTAAGGAGGAGGTAGATGATATTAAGGTCTCTCTTCTTTCTCTAACCAGTGCACTATAAGATATGTAGGAAAGTCCTCCAACTCAGCAAGGATTCCAGTACCAATCTAGGAAAATTACGCATGGAGGTTGAAGTTCTCAAGAGGGAAGGCGTGCGCTCCATCATAAAGCTCATCAAGAAAGTCGACTCTCTGAACATAGAAGTCAACTCTTCCAACCATGAACTTGCAGTCTCCATCCAGAGCGTCTACTCCTCCTTCTCTAAGGACTCTAAGAAATCCAATGACACTTTTTGCAGAAATATGCTCAACACCCTAAAATACTTTCTGGGCCACAACTAATTTTCCTATCTTTTGTTCTAAAGATAATTTCTTTTTGGCTCTGTAATATTAGGGTTTCTATCTCTCTGAACTTATTCTCTTTTGACCTTGGGGAAAATATTTTTGTATGCTTGAACTTATGCTTTCCTTTTTGATTCTTCCAAGGGGGAGAATTTTACTTAACTTATGCTATATGAATAATATGGATATGTTGTACTTGTCGTGTCCTTCATTGCTTGCCTTTTTTTTGTTGTTACTTTCCTATTCTGTTTTTGTCCAAAAAAAGTCACAAAGACAAGGGGAGTTAACTGACTCCACATAGGGTCACATAGCCAGGAGGAGCCTCCCGGAACTCACGAGAAGCTTGAAGGCAGGGGAGTCAAAAAAGGGGGAGATTGTTAGCATCTAATGTCTTTTGATGATCTCATTTGCAGGAACAATCAAAATGGAAAGAAAAAGATGTCCCTTGGAGATATTATAAATGAAAATAAAGGCTGATCACAAGGAATTAAAACCCCTAATAAACATATATCATACTCAGCACAGAAGGAAAGATATCTAATCAGATGGAGCCGAAATCCTGGCCTACAATCAAACGAAGCACTGCAAAAGGAAGGAAGGAAGACACATATAATGGAGAACTGCAAAAGGAAAGAAGACTCGTCAAATCTGATGGATCGCTGCAGAAGAAGGAATGATATCCAGTCAAGTTGGATACATCCCCGATAAAGGAATCCCCAATATCCTTGATTGTAAGAAATCCCTTGGGTCAAGGAATTATCAAACAACTAGTTTTCTTGAGAGCCTCCTGTATTAACCTCTTTCTTAGATATAAGTTTTGTACTTGAGAAAATAATCTAGGAAGAAAGTCTACTATTGTACTCTACAAAACATTATATTCTTATGTGTGAACAATTGTGAAGAAAGAGAAAAAAATAAGACTTTCTAGACTAGGCTTTCTTGAAAGAAGTTGAGAGTTTGATCTGCGAATCAGACTAAGAGAAAAAAGCAATTGTAACCACTCTTTCACTTAAACCTTAAAGGAGCCCTTACTGACCCAAGGAGATTGGAAGTATGCACCACATTGATGTTCCGAACCAATATAAAAATTGCCACTGTCAATTTTTATTTTTCTGTCTTCATAATCTTCAACTCGCTGATAGTCGACTACACATCCAAGTTAGTCAATTATTGATTAATTTTCAATTCTCCCCTCTCTTGAATATCAATGATCATTGATCATAACAATAATAAGTAGTGAATCAGATTCAACATCAACATTGACGTAGCCATTGGTGATGCACCATTTTATCCTTTTAAAGATTGCTTGGGATTCTGCTTTGTTGTTTGGATAGTCTCCAAAGTATTCTACGTAACCTATGATTAGTTGACCTTTAAACATTTGGCATTGATCCAAGTCTTCAACTTTTCAATATAAAAAGAAAGTTAGTCAGTGTTCCATAATGATTACTTTAGGAAACTGGAAAGATAGCAACATTTTAATCTGTTGAATGACAAGATTGATAATGTTGCTTGGATAGACTTGATGTTTTCATATTTATGACTACATCTAGCTTTCCAAATTTTCCAACATATAAAGAGAAGCAAAGTGCAAATAAACACGGAATGAACTATATTTTTTATTCGGCTCAACCACCTGTGAAAGATAAGATAATTGAGAAAATTCTGTTGTGTTTTCTATTGAGTAGAATTGTTGAATATATACAAAGTTGTTGACAACAAACTACAAAAGAATATGGAAACAAAACTTATCTATTCTAACTAATAGGGATCACTATCACTCAACTTTCTTTTCATAAAACCCAAACCAACAAACTACTTGACTTGAAAAACTCTATTTGTTCTTATCATCAAATGTTATATTCTGTTCAATCATATTAATGGCATACCAGGAACTCCCTCCACCACCAGCATACCACTACAAATCAATCAGCATAAAATGCTGATTATCTTCAGTGGCTACAGGAAGACCAACTGTTACTAAGTTGGATCTTATCATATTTAACTGAGGAAATTTCTTAGGTGACTGGTTTAGATACTATTTTTGATGCTTGGACTTCTCTTCAAATGCTTTTGGCATAAGCAGAAGTGCTAGAAGAGTCCAATTACACATCACCTTGCAAAACATGACTCTTGGTGACAAATCAATGGTGCAATTTCTTGGCGTACCTCAAGCTATTAGTGATGAGCTTGCTGCGGCTGGCACACTTGTGTCTTCTAATGAGTTCAGTGCGACCATTTTTTGCTTATTTCCTTCTGATTATCATCTTGTCGTTGCAACTTTCTTGGCAGAAAAATCACCAGATTCATTTTCTGATCTTTCTGTTTGATTTATGTCTCATGGGATTCTCTTGCAGAACTCTCGCAACCCGACCTCCATTGTTGCCAATACTGCTCGCTGACAAACTTCCTCTATACGCCAGTCTTTTCAAGGCTCCCAAATACACAATAATTGTAAAAACACTAGTGCATCCTCTACTGGAAACAAGAAGTGGTTTCTTCAGCCTTGTCAGATCTGTTGACTCAACAATCATCAAGCTAAGTGGTGTTACACATGTTATAATCGTGATACTATCACTGCCAATGCCACAAAATATATTTGTGGTTTCTTTAGGAGTATAAAACCCTCAGTTTCTATTCAGCTATAATACATAAAAAATGACAAACTTTGGAGTATAAAAGCCTCACTCTCTATTCAGCTATAATACAAAATAACAAAAATCTATATATAAAATAATAAACAAATCAAAAATCTGATAAGTATATATTTATATAATTAACACTATAATAGAATCGAAGACAGTATAAGGCAAGGCAATTGAATTGAAGAGATAGGTACAGCAAAACAGTCATATTAGTAGTTTCTTGCCACCCTTTTGGGCATTCCCACCATGAAAGTGCTTGATTAGGATATTTGAATTGACGAGATAGGTACCATAAAACAGCCTGTTTAACTTTACGCAACTTCCTTTGGCAAGCTTAGAACTCCAATCTTATCTATGTCATAGGTTTGATGATCACTAATGCAACACAAAACCAAACTCATAACCTTTTTTTGCAGGCAGAAGGACAGAGAAAACGAGAGAAACGAAGTGAATGTTAATGCTTCATCCAAAGATTAGTTTCCTGACACTGCTGCTTCTTATCACATTATGCCTGATTTGTCCGCACTTGAAATCTTAGAGGAGTATAAAAGGCCCGACACTATCACTATAGGTAATGATCATGGTTTGCACATTAAAAACTTGAAAGTGCTTGATTACGATATTTGAATTGACGAGATAGGTACCATAAAATAGCCTGTTTAACTTTACGCAACTTTCTTTGGCAAGCTTAGAACTCCAATCTTATCTATATCATAGATTTGATGATCACTAATGCAACACAAAACCAAACTCATAACTTTTTTTGCAGGAAGAAGGAAAGAGAAAACGAGAGAAACGAAGTGAATGTTAATGCTTCATCCAAAGATTAGTTTCCTGACACTGCTGCTTCTTATCACATTATGCCTGATTTGTCTGCACTTGAAGTCTTAGAGGAGTATAAAAGGCCCGACACTATCACCATAGGTAATGGTCATGGTTTGCACATTAAAAACATTGGTCACACTACACCTATCTTCTAATAACAATCAGTTTCATTTGAATTTTTTTTTACATGTGTCTGCCGTACAACAATAATTGTTATCTGTTAATAGATTTTCCAAAGACAATCAATGCTCTTTTAAATTTGATTCTGATGGATTTACTGTGAAGCATCAGACAAATAAAACGGTGTTGTTGAAAGGACCAGTAGATGATGGAGTTTACAGGCTTCCTATTGCTTCTTTCGAGGCATTACCAGACAAACCAATGCTTTCAAATCGGTTCAGAGTGCTGCACCTCATTGGCATGCTTGACTTAGTCATCCTCAAAAAACAACTGTCTTTTTTATTGTTAATAAGTTTATTTTGCCTATTAATTCATAAAGTCATCTATCATATGTGAAGATTGTTGTTTAGGCAAACATAGTCATCTTTCTTTACCTGTTACTAGCTCTATTGCTAGTAAAACATTGGAATTGATTCGTGATGATGTATTGGGACC
The DNA here is from genome assembly GCA_025642045.1 of Solanum sejunctum. Classification (NCBI taxonomy): domain Eukaryota; kingdom Viridiplantae; phylum Streptophyta; class Magnoliopsida; order Solanales; family Solanaceae; genus Solanum; species Solanum sejunctum. The sequence continues at coordinate 38,801 of JAOTQJ010172240.1, read as the reverse complement.
AAATGAAGTGTTTTGTGGTATTTGTGGATGACTTCTCTCGTTATTGTTGGTTACATCCAATTAAACAAAAAAGTGAGGTTCCTTCTACTTTTGTTGCCTTCCACAAATTGGTTGAAAACAATTTCAAACAAAAATCATTAATTTCCAATCGGATTGGAGGGGTGAATTTCGTCCTATCAATACTTATTTGAAGAACAATGGCATTCACCATCGCATTACTTGTCCCCATACGCACCAGAAAAATGGCCAAGTTGAAAGAAAAATTCGACACCTGGTCAATATCTGCCTCACCTTGCTCGCTCATACTGCAGTTTCATCCAGATTCTGGAACTTTGCTATGCATGCCGCTGCATATTTAATCAACAGGCTCCCTACTTAAATTCTTCAACATGTTTCCCCATTTGAGAAAATTCATGGAGCTCCACCAGCTTATGAATTTCTCCGTGTCTTTGGTTGCACTGTCTATCCTTTGTTGCCACCCTACTTCACTTTTAAGGCTATGCCATCCTAAGGTACTGCTAAATAGATAGATCTTATCAATGTCCATGAATGATAAATCATAGATCAAATCATCAAATCGAAAAAATTGGGTGCTATCATAAAACTTTGTATCAGCTAAATTCACGAGTTAGAGATAAGCGGAATCAAACTGCTGACATCTGCTGTAGGGTAAACCACTGCCTCTCAGAATCCACACAAGTTTTCCTATAGAACTGCAACTTGTGTTTTTCTTGGGTGTGCCAAGTTTCATCACGGGTATGTCTTCTTCAATCCTCATGATAATAAAATTTAATTTAGTATACATGTTTGATTTGAGGAAACTCGCTTTCTTTATAAGGAGAAAACGTTTTCTGATTCCTCTATCCTAGGCACTCCCCGAGAGAAATTTAGTTCCACTCCATGGCTTAGGGTGACATTAACTACATCAGTACCATCACCTAATTAAATTGTCCAATCCTCATCTTCAACACTCTCGTCCGGTTTTGTCGATTCTTCTACCAAGAATAACACTAGTTTTCATGTATCATCTTCTACTGCTGCTCCATATCATGTTAGTTCCTCTTCCGACCAGCCCCTTCGTATCCAACCAATCCCTACTGAGCCATCAACTGCCTAGACGCAATCACTCTATGGTTTTAAGGAAAAATCCTAAGAAAACGTCTTTCACTCTCATGTCTGTTTTGGATGGTAAATATTTCAATCTTCTCCCATTACTCTTTAAGAATCCACATGCTACACAAAAGTCCTCAAAATCCCACCATGGAGAGAGGCCATGAGCTTTGATAACATGTGAAAGATCAGATAATTGAGAGAATTCTATGGTGTTTTCTATTGAGTAGAATTGTTGAATATATGCAAAGTTGTTGGCAACAAACTACAGAAGAATAAAGAAACAAAACTTATCTATTCTAACTAATAGGGAGCACTATCCTAATTTATAGGGATTAAACTTTTTTCCTAACATCACCAAATCATAAGAGTATTTTTTTATTCTTCGCTGGCTGATGGTGATGTCAAAAGTTTTTGAGAAATAGTCCCACACAGCAGTCGCTAAGTACCCTTTCCTAAACAAATAATCAATATGCCCAATGTTGCCATCATTGCAATAAATACATTTTGAAGGGCCGAGGACTTTGTATCTTTGATGTGCTTCATTAATAGGAAGCTGCTTGTTTAATAGCTTGTTCACAAAGAAAATATTTAAGCAATTCACTTTTGCTAGATTTTGAAAACCTTAAAAGTAGAGCTTTTGCTACTGTGGTAAATAACTCATTTAATTTTTACTCATGTCCAGATGGGAATGTCTTCATTGGGTTCCAAAACATCAATATTATCAATATAGGGTATCAAATATGCAGGAAGAAAAAAGCATGAAACTTAGTAAAGTTCCAAACTCCACTAATAATGAAGTCAGAAACTTTAACCTTCTTCTAATGATAAGAATTGAGGAAATGATTATCTAGAGGGCCTGAACCAAGCCAATTATCCCACCAAAAGCTATATATATCCCTTAGCAATATTTCAAGTGATAAATTTCTCACAAAGATTTCTTGAATCAAGGAGTTTTTCCGTATATGGGACAGTGGCGGAGTCAGTATTTTCATCAAAAGTGTTCATACTTTTAGAACATGGGTGGCTGATATTTGTATCAAGAGTGTTCAATAATTGAATATATAAATATATATATTTACCCTATATATTCTAAAAATATTTTCTATGAAGGGTGTTCATCTACCACCCTCGAGTGAATGTAGTTCCTCCCTTGATATGCGATTGCTCAGCAACCCCTTTTTTTGGGTGAGACATGTAGCACAATATTTCTTTTCACAAAACTGTCTCTGAAGATTGTCCTTAGTTTTGAAGTTCCACCAAACTTTGGCACCAAGGCGTGGTTGTTGTCTTGAATTGTCCTGAACCCTCCCATATTAGGAAAACATAGCTTTTTCAAGAAATATTTTTCTGTTGCTTTTTTCCAAAAAGCCATGAGCTGTTAAATTTGAGTAATAGGTATGAACAATTTTTTTATTTTTTCAAAATTTTTCTTATTTGGTTGGTCAAAATGTTACGAAAATATTTTCTCTAGAAAACAATTCATTAAAAATGACTTTCTTAGTGGAAAAACAAATTGCATATGTGGCATTCCAAATTTATTGTCTCCTCATCCATCCAATCTCTCTAACCCCACTCCCTGACCATCTCACTCCTGCCGCCCCTTACCCCCACTTTGTATCACATTCTGACTTCATTGTGTTTGCTAGATAACAAATGGATGCTTTTGAGATAATATATTGTTGTTACTCACCAAACACTAGAAAATAAGAACGAAAATCACCTATGCTCCAAGATAATACTTGTCACACCCCGGGAGGGTACCCTCAACGTAGTCGACTCTCAAAAATCACTTTTAGTTCTCAAGCAAACCATTTGGCTTGGTCACATATTTAATCAACAGCAAAATATTTAATTTGTAGCATACGAACATATGAATGGGCTAATCAATCATCAACTAAACAAAAAATTGTCTAAACATCAACAATTAAACTCCAACTCAATCTACTTTCATAAGAACAAATTAGAAAGATACTAGTCAAGGAAATAAAGACATTAAATTAATTCATCACTGTTTAGTCTAAGAAGTCTCTACAGATATCAACTGCTAAGAAAGTGTTAGTGACAGGTCCAATGGCTACCAAAAAGAAATAAAATGCGAACACTCTAGGTACTGTATATTGAATAGCTAAAAATAACAAGCTCAACATATACTTAACTCAAAGTAACTCAACAAAGTAACATAAGTTTATTGATGAACTTAAGGTTTGTCAAGGACTCAACGACATGTAATCAAACCAATCATACCAAGTACTATCATGGTCTATCTGGGAGTTTATCTAATCGACAACCACTATATATGAACCGATGATGATACAACGAAATGATGTTGTTGCTACATCCCACCCAATACTTTTCCAATATAAAGGACGAGTCACAATCATTAGATTCACAATTCATCAAGTCAAGTCCTCTTTTGTAATAAAAGAGAAACATCCAATTTGAACGATTCAATCATCTCCTACTCTAGCTACGTAATATATTGAGTTTGAGTTATTATTTACTCTCACCCAACTTATTGTTCGATACTTCTCCCAAGACTCAATATGCTCATAAACTCCTATAAGTTCATCCATTTAAATCCTTCAACTAGTCTCATTTGGACTCTCATCAGTCAAACTATATTCGTAAAATCAATCCCTTTGACTACTCACGAGTTCAACTCATACACATATTTTAGAAAATAAACTCTATTTTAAAGTCAATCATTTTCACGTTAAATGTTCAAGTTCAAAAGGATGAGTACCTTCAATGACTATTCAGCTTTCGTTCATAATTTAACTCATTCAAATTCAAGAAATTCACAATTGATGCTTTCAAATTCAATCAACACATAGGCATGGTAGGTTAATTATATGCAATACTCAACTCGATTTCATGTGAAATAATGTAAAACCAATTAGTTTAATCACTTGATTCATAAGCAAATCATTTTATGCAATAAGATGCAAGAATTTACTAGGATTTAAGGATATTTCCAAGAACTCGGTCATGGAAATTCAAATACTCAAATTAGACCATTTTTTCTACTAAATAGGAAATAGGATACATGTACAAAATCAATCCACATTTTAGTTAGCCGTACATACTTGGAATAATGATTTGAACACTCAAATGTAGAAGATTTGACTTGACCCTCTGAACCCTAACTTTCTATTTTCTCCTTAGCCCTAGTTCTCGAAGTCTTAATGTGTAAATGATGGAAATATCACACTTACGAAATGATATGGGGTTGAATTTTGCCTCATAATGATGTGGATCAATGGAAAAAATACCAGAATGTCCCTTATTAAAACTCAGATCGGGTAAAAAAATTTACCGATCATGAAACAAGTTCATGTCGTGGACTTGTTCTTCCACAGTTCATTTTTTTATAGAATTTTGATGGTGATCTTTGAACTGAAATTGACTAGGTGCGCAATTTACTGGTTAAGTTATTTTGCCCCAAAAAATTATCTATCAAACCGCTTGGCCAAAAATTCCACAAACCATTTTGAACATGTTTTTGAACTCCTTTCAGTTTCCCTACTTGGTCTTAGTTCGAATGACTAGGGACGATAGGATTTTTGGGGTGTCACATCACTTTTTAATAATCCATTTTTCTTTATACTAAACACACCCTATATATTGAATATATAGAAAGGATGTTTTTAAACAATTTTTGTTCCCTCTATTAAGATTCCAATTAACTAGTACTAATTGATATCTCAAATTAGAATCAAGTGAGATTTTACATATTCCTTATATAATTAGGTCAAGCAAAGAAAAATTCTCAGAAAGGAATATAGTAATATTGTAACTTATATTTCTTTAAGTATCATGAAAAAATAACATCAATGAGATTTTCTTCTCCAGTAAAAAGCAGTCACTTTCCAGAAAAGAGACATTAATCAATTTGAATAAGAAGGAATTCTTCCAATAATGACCATCCCAGGATGATAAGTTCAAATCAGTAAAAAAATAGAAGGAATGGAAGCACACTGTTATATTTTAAAGTTTTCCTTCATTGTATTTCAATGTGAGAATGATCATAGAAAGTAGCTAAGACTTAGGATTTGAAGTAATCCAAGTATTTTAGACCATTATTTATTGACTATTTATTCCCTTGATTGTTTATAGAATAAGAACGAGCTAGAACAATGGAAAAATGGAATGCTCCAATTCCATAGAGTTTCAAGACATTTTTCGAGGCAGATAATATTTTAATATTCTCATATACGTGGTATATGCTTGTTAACTACTTCGTAGTATTTCCTGCATGTATGTGAATAGTGAATAATGATATAAACCCAATAAATAATACTCATAGTCAAATTGCATTCAATGAACCTATTGTAACACCCCATAAATGTTGAAAGTGAAACAAGTCCTCAGACCTGGTTCTACAAGAGGGTTTACGAGCCGTAATCTGGAGTAAGACCCATGGACCAGGTCATAAAAGATATTCTAGAGTTGAAATTTTTTGGATAAGTATAGAAGGGAATCTATGAAAGGGACACGACCCGTAACATGTTCCACGAGGTGTCTGTCAATTCGTAGAGTAAGATCTAGAAATCCATAATTCTGGACAACAACCCATAACATGTTCCACAAGCCATCTAATTGGTCATACAATATGATTTAGAAAATTACAATTTTGATCTACTTTCCACGAGAGTGGACCACGACCCATAACCTGTTTCATAGGCTGTAAAAAAGGTTTCGTGGTCCACTTTGGCAGTTTTTATTAAGGGGTAATTTTATCCTTTCCCACCCTTTTTAATTAAAACCCACGACGTTTTGAACATTTGTTGGCCATGCTATCAGTATACTAAGGGTATTACTTCTAAAAAAATACTTAGGAATTCTAGAGAGCATCGAGGAAGGGGAGAAAGCTAGGGTTCCAAACATAGTAGAGATTCTCTAAGAAGTTGATTGTTCTTCTATTTCCACGTATGTAATGGTTACTAAAGTGTTGAACTACATTTGTTCACATGCCCTATCACCCTCATGAGTCAAAAATTGAGAATAAGAGTTGGGTTTGAAAATCCTATCATCAATATGGCAAATTTCTGCATTTATTATGAGTTCTTATGATGATATATGAGATAATTGTTGTATTGCATGACCACTAATATGAGATTGACATATATGTTTTATACTTAGAATCATAAATCCTAAATTGAATGATTTTTTATAAAATAAATACATAGATGATTTGAGGTCTGGGTTTGATTATCTAAGTTGGGTAAATTGAGCATAATAGAGCATAAGGAGCATATTGTATTACACTTGCATGTCCATTGGTGTATTTTGCTTGCATTCCATGATGAGTTTAATTGATTGAGTCTGAATGATTATTTGAATCTGAAAATTTCCTTGATTAATTGAGTTGATAAGAAATTGAGATGAGTCGAGTTGAGATGACCTAATAAGGTTGAGATTTTATTTGATTAATTACCTATTATTAAGATTTTGAGTTGATTGATGAGTTAAACATGTTCTAGTCTTGGGAGAAGTATCGAACACTGACCTAGGAGAGAGTAAATATCTTCTCCAACCCGTAGAACTATGTTTTTTCAGTGTAGGATAGTCGTACAACATGTTTTGGCGACTCTCGTCCCAAAAGATGGACAATTACTATAGATGCATGAGAGAGTTGATCGTCCTTGACCTTGGCAAGTTTAGAACGAGCGTGACAATAATGTCATCTTCATTGTACATCACAAACTAAACGTGGTTGCATTGGATATTAATTAAGAGAAACTCCTAAGCAAACACTGATTGAGTATAATATTTTAAAACTAATTTTAATACTACTGAATCTATTTTCAAAAGCATGAATTATATTAAAAACTTGCATTTCTGTTGAGTAAGTTGTGAGTTGTTGACTTGAGGTAAGTGAGTAAATCTTTACTTTCTTGAGCTATTTTGCATACTAGTATATTCCATATACAAACTTCTATTTGGACCTGTATCATTTCATGACACAAATATAGGTAATAAAGGACTTCAGCCCGCGCATCATTGAGGTCTAGTTCAGTGCATTTCAGAGTTAGTGAGCCCTACATACTTTTTGGAGGAGCCCTTTTATTTCCTGTTTTCGATTTAGTACTTTCTTTATTGAATTTAGGGTATCTATGGCCTGTCATGGTACCATCTACATTGTTGTTTAGTGGCTTAATAGACATAGCATAGAGGATTTATTGAGTGTTGTTATTTTCAAACTTATTCATTGAAAACTATGCTGCAGTAGAGTTATATTTATTCATATGATGTCTTTTTATTTGAATGTTTCCTTTCGCCGTTAAGTGGATGTGATGATGAGGCTAGGTGGTTCTCTTGCGAAATCAGCAATTGTTCTTTAAGTGCTAGCCACACTAAGGGTACCCTCTCGGGGCGTGAAAAACTTGGTATCAGAGCATAGAATTCAAGAGTCCTAGGGAGTTTATGAAGTTATGTCTAGTAGAGTCTTGTTTATGGGTATGTTGTGCTCCACACTTTATACACTGGAGGCTATTGGACAATAGGAATTGTTGCAGTTTCTTGTATTTTGAGTTCGTGTGATAGAGTTAAAACTCTATCGTTAACTCTTGCGTTACGCGCTTACAGATCATTCCTCCTAAGTACATCACGACCAAGAGGAATGGTTCAGCCAACAATGCTGGGAATCACACTTTAAAGGTGCCTATTCATATAGAGATAAGGGGTCGAGGTTGACTAACCAGAGCCACTATTGAGGCTGACTTTAGATGAGCTGTTCACACAACTAGTAATTGCTCAAAGTGGGAATCAGAATTCATAGACTCCCAATTCTAATTCTTAAGAGCCAACAACTACCACCAAACTAGGAGAATTTCTGAGGATAAACCCACCAGTCTTTACTGGCATTTTTGTAATTATAGTTTATTGTAGGGGTCTCTTGTGACTTCCTATGTTACCTAAAGACTTCCGAATGACCTAAACTCTATCCCTCTTATTCTAATTCATTCCTTACATTTGAAATTCTCTCAAGTCTCTTTCAAAGAACTCTTGTAGGTTGTAAACGGTGGGATCAAGGAAGGACTCTTTCTTCACCACATTTCTTCTTCAATCTTCTTCATTAGCTCAGGTAAGTGCGTTTGATTCTTGGTCCCTTTCAACCAAGAAGACCCAAACTCTTTTACGTTCAATTTCATGAAATTGTAGCTACTTTAAATATGGGTTTTCAATATTATTGTTTATTAAATTCAATTGATGTGTGGGCTAAGTTTATTTATTGATTTCAAAGAGATTGAAGACCCAATATGATGAAATACAGTGAAGTTATGAAGTTATAAAAATGCGTGTACCATTTAAAGCTTGATTTATGCATGAGAAATCTATATTATGATTTAAATGTGAATTTTATTTTTGTTTTTGCTTGAATATGCTAATGTATTATTGATAAAGATATTGGTTATGCCAACATCATGTGATCACATAAATGTCTATTATTATTGCCTCTTAGAGAATATTGGGTGTTTGCACCATATTGTCATGTGTGTGAACTATTCTTATGCATGAGTATCATGATTATGAATTATGATTTGGCCTTTGAGCTAAGTACGAATGATTACGGAATATGTTTGTGCATTGAAAATGATTTGAAATGACTATTGCCTCGTTCAAAGGTATATTTATGTATAAGTATTCTCTTGGGATGTTTTGACTTAGCACCAATGGATTGGGGACTCGAATGTTATATGACTGCATTGGAGCTTTAAAATTTTGATTTTGCAAGTTTTTGGACCAAGGTGACACTACAAGGGAGACCTCATGGTTCGTGTGAGGTCACACAACTAGTGTAGGCTCTAGTTAGGTGACACTTGGTTTGAAAATTTTATGTTGGGCCTTAAAAGTGGTGATTTTGGCTAAGGCTCGCCACACTTGCACCCTCACGGTCCGTGTGACACTTCACGGAGCATGTGGAGGGGCCGTATAGTAGCCTTCGCTTGAAACCCTATAGTTTTGGGACCAAGTAAGATAAAATGACCACTCTCACGGTCCGTGTGGAGCATCACGGGCCGTGTGGCCTCTCTTATGGCTTACAGAGTGAAATTTTTCTAAGTATAGGATCTTTAAGTTCAAGTGAAGTTCACTTGAAATCCTTCAATTCAAACTTATTTATATTGTTTAAGGCCATCATGGGCCTCCTACATCAAGCCAAGTTCAATGGAATTCCGTTGGCTATGTTTTTCACAAGTACCAATTGAAGGATCTACTTTAAATGGGCATATCTCTTAGTACAAAATGAATTAGGTGGCCCAGGACTTATCAAAATAAATCTCTTTGAATTAGCTTTCCAACATATTTGGTTTCACCCCTGAAGGGCTTCACAACTCGTGAAGCTGGCCGTGAGGAGTTTGGGGAAATTTAAAGGGGCATTTTTGTTAAGATATTTTTGATATTTTGGCCCATCCCCAAGGCTTTTTAAGACCTTCAACCCTCCCCCCTCTTTACATTCCTAAACCTCTCCTACACTAATTCTAAATCCTCATTCAAGACTAATTCTCTCAAGTCACTCTAGAATCTATTCCAAAAAACTCTTGTGGATTCAAACTTGGGGAATCAAGGCGAATTCAGTTCTTCTTCAAATTTTTCTTGAAACTTCTTCATTGAGTCAAGGTATGTGAGTTTGATCTTTGCTTCCTTCCAACCAATGAGACCCAAATCTTTTCAATCCAATTTCATGAATTTAAGCCCTCTTTGAATATGGGTTTTCACTATTTGAATTTATTAAATTAAACTAATGTATTGGTTATACTTATTTGATTATTTTAAGTTGATTTAAACTTTAATATGATGAATTACATTGGCTTTATGAAATTATCAATGTGCATGTGACTTTTAAGGCTTGTTCATGCATGGGTGATTATTTTATAATTTTAAATGTGGATTTAATTATGTTTTCACCTGAAATTTTATATTATATTGATGATTTTAGATTGAATATCAGTTACCGATGCTATTTTCACATCATTCATGATGTATGCATTCATGACCATTGGAATTTATGAAAATTATGAAGTAGGTTAAGCCCAATTATATTTTATGATATGATTTTAATAAGAAATTGGTTATGACAAGAATGTGATCACATATATGTCTATGATTATGGATCTTTAAGCATTATGGATCTTGCACCATTATGTATGTATGAATGAGCTATTCCTATGCATGAGTACTATGACTAAGTATAATTATTACGAATGGTATTTGGCTTTTAAGCCCAATTATGCACTTAAGTGACTTGAAATGACTTACTTCTTTGAAAAGCATGTATATGTATAAGTATTCTCGTGTGATATTGACTTAGCATCGATGGATTAGGGGCATCAGGGCTATCCCCAGGGGTCTTCTCCCTTTCGTTGAGCCATGCGCCAGCATAAGAATGGTAGTCATCATCGAAATGATTGGGTCATAAGCAATGATGATTCATTTATGATATAATATGATATGATAATCTTTCTGAAATGATTGGGTCGTAAGGAAGGTGGCCGCCACATATGAAATTATCGGGTCATAAGGTGTGATGTAGATTACCGTGGCAAGTAATCTTCTCTCACCTGATGGGAGATCAACATTGGATAAATTAATGTAATAGCTCAAATGAGTTTGAGATGTTGATTATGGCTACATCGCCACTATATATGAGCATTTGCATGTCATGCATTATGAATTCCATAGCATCTTGTTATAATACATTCCTTACTATATATATGTATATATATCTTTATATATTATGTGCCCTTGCCATCTAACATTGAATATAGGTTTGCTAAATCTCATGTATTTCACTCCGCATACTTAGTACATTCAAATATAGTAACACATGCTTTTGCCTACATGATCTCATGATGTTTTGGAGATTACTTTCATCCACCGTTTGATGGCTAGATCAGATTTGAGACATTTGTTATGGTGAGTCCTATCTTCCAAGGACAAGCCACCATCTATCTACCTTATGCTGTTCCAGTTTTTATTTTTACTTTGAGGGTGAACCCGAGACATATCTTGGCCCCCATCTCATCTTATGTCTAGAGGTATTGTTGGACATCTTATAAACTCTTTTCGGACTTATGTGTTATGTGTTGTATTTGGAGCTTATGGTTATGTATATCTTTTAGATATGGTTATTATGGATTTGTTATGAGGATTATGATATGTATGTATGTTTGATGTGAAAATGTGGAAGATCCAAAGTCCTGAAATTCCCCTATAGAGTGAGTCATACTTACTCGCCCCTTAGTCTTTATGTGTTACGTGTTATGTGAATCCATGTTAATCCCTTTTGCTATGATATCCCCATAGCGTGAGTCCTATTTTTCCATCCCTTAGAACTATGTGTTTACTTTGAATATGCTTCCAAACTATTGATGTGAATTTGGATACTTTGAGGCTTGTTTGGGGATTCTCATGCTCCCATTCACCATATCACTCCTAGATCCTAGGTATGAGTCATGCTACCATCACCAAAAAAACCTGGTCATAATGGATGGTTATATATTTATTGATATGATATCATATTGAAAATCCTTCTGAAAAGGCTACGTTGTAAGGAAGGTGTCCATCCACCAAAAAGACTGGGTTATAAGGTATGATGTAGATTACCCTTGGCAAGTAATCTTCTCCTATCGATGGAAGGTCTTTATCGGACTAATTCATGTTATAGCACATATGAGTTTAATTTGTTGGTTATAGTCTATCCCCACTATATATGAGCATCATGACATATCATGCATCATTGGTTTCATGGCATATTGTATGCTATATCTCTCGTTATATATCTCCTTTTATATTATGTTCCACTATCATCTAATATTGGATGCGGGTTTGGTAAGTTATATACATTACATGCTCGCATACTTAGTACATTCAAATATACTAACATATACTTTTACCTATATGATCTCACCATGTAAGGACCGAGGACTACATTCATCTACCATATAACTCTAGCTTGGATCTCATGTTTTGCTTGTTATGGTGAGCCCTATCTTCTAGGGAAAAATCACCATTCCTTTACCAATGGTGTTTTACTTATTTTATTTACTTTGCAGTCAACCCCAAAGTATATCTTGGCCCCACCATCCTATTTTATGACTAAAGGCAATATTAGACATCTTGTAAATTCCTTTACGATTTTATGCTAAGTTCTATGATTGGAGGTAATGTTTATGGCTTTGGCTACCTATTGGTTATTGTTATATGATTTGGTTATGAGTGTTATGATATGGTTATATGCATAATCTGAAAGATCCTAAGTCCTAAATAATGCTCATAGAGTGAGTCATACTTACTCACCGCCTTACTATTTCTATGCTATGTGTTTGGTAAATTTATGTTACTCCCATTCCCTATGATATCCCCATAGCATGAGTTCTATTTTCCTATCCCTTAGAAGTGTGTTTTTACATTTTGATTACACTTCTAAATTGATGATATGGTTATGGATACTTGGAGGCTTGTTTGGGGACTCTCGAGTTCCCACTCGCAATGTCACTCCTAGGCCATAGGCTCGGGTCGTGACAACCACATAGTCCTTATGCCAAATAGAAGGCTTGGTAGACCTACTTGGCCTTGCATTGGAGTATTCAAAACTAGTTGTAACTATTGTTGGTTGTTGGAGCATCTACTAGTACAGGAGTTGTTTCTTCTATAGCTGATATAGTATCTTCCTCAGAACCTGATAGAGAATATTCAGGTGGTTGTCTTCAACTAATGGAACTGTAGTCTCATCTTGTACCATTCTGCTACAAGGTATCATTAATAGTAACAACATCGCTAAGAGATCCAGGTACATAACATCTCTTGCATTCCCATAGATTGTAGCATCTTGTGATGAAGTAGCAAAGAGTGTATTAGAAAATCATCCATAGCACTAATACTCCTTTGAACTTGTCTTGAAGGGAAATTCATGTTCCACAAATCTGATATCCCTGCTAACATGTAATAACTTTGATTCTTGATCAAGTATTTTGTACCCCTTTTGAGTATCTAGATATCCCATAAAAACTCTCTCCTTTGCTCTAGGAGCAAATATGTCTGTCGTAGGTAAAACAAAAGTAAAACACAGACAACCAAACACCCTTAGATGAACCAACTTTGGTTGAGTGTGATACAACAACTCATGTAGAGATTTGCCTTGTTGCACTAATGTAGGAATCTTGTTGATTAAATAGATTGTTGTTTTCACACAATGTCCCCAATAAGAGATGGGAATAGAATCCTGAAATCTTAAGGCTCTAGTAGTTTTCAATATGTGTCAATGTTTTCTTTCAACTACCCCATTTTGTTGGGGTATGCATGCACAAGATGTTTGATGCATTACACCAAGAGAAGCAAACAAATCTATACAATTAGAGTTCATGAAATTGAGTATTCACCATTATCAAAAAAATCTTTCAATACAAAATAGACTTCAGTCTTTGATTGAATCAGACATATCCATCAAAGCCTGGTATAATCATCAACTATAGTAACAAAATACTACATTCCATCACAGGTTGTTCTTTTGTAGGTACCCCATACATCAACATATATTAGCTGAAATATAATGCTAGACTTATGTAAACTATCATTGAAAACTAGTCTGCATTGTTTGTCCTGGGGACATGTATGGCAGGATGATTGTTGAGCGAAATTTGCACCTATGATGATATGTACTTCATTTCTCTGAAAGATGGATTTCCAAGTCTGAGATGCCATACTATGGTTGAGTTGTCACTCTTTATTGCAGCACCTGCTATTGCCTTAAATGAATCTTTTAACTGATATAGACCTTCAGATTCTCTACCAACCCCAACTACCTTCCCACTGCAAAGATCCTGCAGTACACAAAAGTTAGGGAAAAAACTAACAATACACAGCATATCCCTAGTTAGCTAGGAAACTAATAACAAGTTGAAATTAAAAACAGGTACATGTAACACACTCTTCAGTTTATGCCCTTCATGATAGTAAAACTTCTTGTGCATGTAATATAAGCCTTATTTCCTATAGGTAACTGCACAGTACTTGAGCTTTTATCACTTATGTACTTCAAATTAGTTAAGATGTTCTTGTAGGATGTGACATGACGAGTGGCCCCTTAGTCAATTATCCATTCACATCATAAGTGTTAGGTGTTAGTGACACATTACTTGCAAAAGTTGCCCTGCATTCATTAGCACTTCCTGCATTTGTAAGGCCTGATTTATGTCTGAGATTCTTCACACGATTGTATGAAACACCCAAAATTGTGCTTCGCAAATGCCCATAATCATAATTTTCATATATCTCAAAATTTATATGTGATATCAAAAAACTAACATCATATTCTTGATTGGAGAAATAATTGAGTGGGATATAGGTATAACTTAGATTTCGAAGGACTTGTAGCGAAAATTTATTTTTGCTAATTTTTCAAAAATATTACCTATGTGCAATGTCTTCATGACATGACCCATCGTGGAGCAATGTTAGTTCTTCCTTATTTTTTATTTTGTCCTAAGGGCATTAGGGTCATGGCCCATGCCCACTTACATATGAAATATCCCATATTTAGCCATTTTTCAAATCTATATCACTTAAAAACCCTCTATAAACCTCTCTAACACTTTATCAAAATTTCCATTCAAATTTCAACGATTTCAAGCCTAACTTTGGAACTCAAGGATTCTCTTCAAGCTCCAAGTTCTCTTCAAGAAAACCCAAATTTGAGATATGTTGGTTTCAGTCATTGGGTCATTTCACCTATGGAGCCCAATATTCCTTTTTATGAAAATTGCATGCTTTCAAGTTGTATCACTTATGGGTATCTCTTATTATGAAATATGAGCATGATTTATGTTGGGTTTTTATCAAGTATTGTTGATTACTCATGAATATCTATTTTAAGCTTACACTATGAGTTGATCTTTGCCAATTGAGACTATGCATATTTTTAAGTATGAATCTATGATCTATTATGGGATTTGATGATGGATTTCAAGGTACCCTACATGAGGGTTTTACTATATATTGGTGGGTTGATTTTCATTAAGTTTTCTCTTCTTATTTCACTTTCGAATTTCATGATTTTGAACTAGTATCATGAACCCACCAAGTGTTTGATAAAATGTCAAGTCAAGAATTCTTAAGTTATTGATGATCTATTTTATGATTTTCAAGTCAAGTTATTATATGATGATTAAGGTATTTCAAGTGTGTATTGAATTCATGAAAAGTATCTATGATGTTACGAGTTTCAAATTAAGCCCTATTTCAAGATTTTTACCTCTTATGAGCCATTCATGTTAAAGTAAGGGTTCATATATGATTATGATCTACTCTCATGGTTCAACTTAGGCTCGCTATTAGAGGTCAAGCATTTTTATGATTCACTCAAGTCATGTTCTGATTAAAGTATGATTATTTCAAGTATTCTGTGGGATTAGACTTAGCACCGATGGATTGGATGTTGGTGTGGGCTATCTTTTAAGGTCTATACTCCTTTCCTCAAACTATGTGCCAAAATAGAATTATGATTATTACCCTTCCTATACTAGCGGATCCATTTAGTGCACTTTATCATTAAATTCACCCTAAAATGAGACAGGTTCCCACAAGGAGGGGTTACTTCTCCAAAATGGGATAGGTTCCCATAAGGTGATGTATGGTTTACTTTGGCAAGTAGACCACCTCTTTACCGATGAGGGGTAATCATTGGAATTCCATATTGTAGCTCGTTTGGTCTTACTTTTGTCGATTAGCGTCTCTTACCAAACATGTATTATGTTCTATGCAAGTTGACTGATTTACAAGTATGTTTTATGTCAAGCATTGACCATGCATGCCATATTGAGATCTCACTTATCTACTGTTTATTATTATGCATTTAGACTATATTGGCTTATGTATTATTGCATTGCATCCTACATACAGAGTATACTCAAACATACTAACACATACTCTATGCCTACATGATATTACCATGTAGGGACTGGAGCATCTTTAGATCCTTCTCCTCCACATTGCTAGTTGATACTTTGGAGATAAGCTTTGGTAAGTCCTTATGTCAGAGGACACTATCTATATGACTCTTGTTGTTGTTTACTTTGCTTTCGCGACTAAGGATTTATGATTAATAAGCTAAGAGGCTTGTTTGGGTCCCTATGGGTTCCCATGCACCGTGTCACGTCTAGACCCTTGGATTGGGTCTTGACAAACTCTGTATCAAAGCACTAGGTTGATAATGGTCCTCAAAATCCAACACACCACATCGATTAGAGTCTTATTCATGATTGTGAAGCGCACCACAACTATGAATGGGAGGCTATGAGGTGTTTTAGAAAATGTTTCACTTCTCCATGGTTTATATCATGCTTTAGATATATGTATAAGGCTTTTTCCCCTATCGAATGCTCTTTGCTATTCTAGATCATGTTGATTTCAAGAGGAATACTAAGGAGAGCTCGTATAGCCGAGACAAAACTAGCCCCTCCCCCCTCCTCAAGCTCCTCAAGGTTGAAGGGTAGGCCAAGATAAGTTTCGAGATGCTATTGTAGTGTTGGATCATGCTATGACCAACTAAATAAACCAAGGGAACCAAGCTCGTCATGCTCACACGTGGCTTCTAAGGTGAGGGATTTCACTAGAGTAAACCCACTAGAGTTCCATGGATCCAAGATGGATGAGGATCCCCAAGAGTTCATAGATGGTACAAGGTGCTATCCATCATGGAGGTTAATTAGGAGGAAAAGGCGGAGTTGTCGGCCTACCAACTCAAGGGGGTGGCTCAAATTCTGCTTACACAATGATGTTGGAGAAGGGTAATGATAATGATATCCCTTAGGAAGAGTTTAAAGCCACAATCCTCAATCGATTCTTTCCTATCAAGCTAAGGGAGGTTAAAATGATGGAGTCTATGAACCTTAAGTAAGGTTCCAAGAGTGTGAGGGAGTATACCCTCAAGTTCAACCAACTCTCCAAGTATGCTCCACAATTGGTTACTGAGCCTAGATTAAGGGTGAATAAATTTGCGTGGGGAGTGTACGTCTTTGTAAATGAGGACTGCCGTATCACTATGATAGTAAGTGATATATATTTGTCCTGCCTCATGACATATACCAAGAAACTAGAGGGGGAAAAGGTTTGGAAAAGAAGAATCAGTAAGTCCAAGAAGGCTCATTTTGAAGGTGGTTTCGAGGATCTAAAGGTGTCCACTTTCCACAAGGCCACAAGTTCCAAGGCCAAGGGTCATCCAAGAGGTACGCCAATGATAGAGTGAACAACCCAAGGTTCAAGTGTGGTAATGGTGAAATGGCAAAACCTAGACACCCAAGGTGTGAAAACAATCATAGTGGTCCATCTTTGAGGAATTCTAATGATTGCTTTGGTTGTGGTGAGATGGGTCACAAGGTCATTGATTTTTCTCATGCTCAAAATAAAAGTAGAGATGGTCTTCCTCATGGTCAAGGTGCAAATACGGGTCAAAAACAAAGAGGAGTCCAACAAAGGGGTAATCCAAGGAAAAATAGATTCTATGCACTTCATGGGAGTAAAGGGGTAAATAAGGTGTCCGATGTCGTCACTGGTATATTAAATATTTTAAATTTTAATGTGTATGTATTGATAGATCTGGGTGCCACTCTTTCTTTTGTTACTCCTTTTGTTGCCAACAAGCTTGATGTTAGTCTTGAATTGTTGTGTGAACCTTATGAAGTGTCTACCCCATTAGTGAGTCCATTGTTGCCAAAAGAGTAGATAGAAATTGCCCCTTGTTCATATTACATAATGTCTTGCCTTGTGATTTTGTTGAATTAGATATAGTGGATTTTGATGTCATTTTTGGGATAGATTAGTTGCATGCATATTATGCTTCTATTGATTGCAGAACCCGTAGGGTTAAATTCTAATTCCCTAATGAGCCCATCCTTGAGTGAGAAAGTCATGATGTGGTGGTCAATGGTATATTCATTTCTTGCCTTATATTCCAAAAGTTGATTTCTAAGGGTTATCTCTATTATCTTGTGAGGGTTGGGGATGCTGAGTCCAAAGTCCTTCCTATTGATTCAGTTCTGATGGTTAATGAGTTTCTTGATGTCTTTCCTGATGAGATTCCTGGTGTTCCTCCCGAAAGGGAAATAGATTTTGGCATAGCCATCCTTTCCGATACTCAACCTATTTTTATTCACTTTTATGTATGGCCTCGGCAAAGTTAAAGGATTTGAAGGATCAATTGAGGAATTTATTGGAAAAGTGTTTTATAAGGCCTAGTAAGTCACCTTGGGGTGCACCAACGTTATTTGTGAAGAAGAAGGATGGTTCTCTTAGGTTGTAGATTGATTACCGGTAACTTAAAAGAGTCACCGTAAAGAACAAGTACCCTCTACCAAGGATTGATGACCTTTTTGATCAACTTCAAGGGGGTAGTCACTTTTATAAGATTGATCTTCGATCCGGGTATAACCAAGTGAAAGTGAGGAAGTGTGACATTACCACGATGGCTTTCCGAACTAGGTATGGGCAATTTAAGTTCGAGGTTATGTCCTTTGGATTGACTAATCAATGTCTATATTTATGGATCTCATGAATAGGGTTTTTAAACCCTACCTTGACTTTTTTTTGGTGGTTTTTATTGATGATATCTTGATTTATTCCCATAGAGAGAAGGAGCATGTGGATCACTTGAGGGTGGTGTTGCAAATCTTGAGGGACGAGAGGTGTATGCAAAATATGAAAAATTTGAGTTTTGGTTGAAAGGAGTTGCTTTTCTAGAGCATTTAGTGTCGGTTGATGGCATTAATGTGGATCCTAAGAAAGAGGAGGTGATTAGAAATTGGCCTAGGCCTTTAACTCCATCGGACATTAAAAGTTTCTTGGGTTTGGCAGGTTATTATCAGAGGTTTGTAAATGGTTTCTCTTCTATTGCTTATCCTATGACTAAATTGACACAAAAAATGGCAAAATTTATGTGGACCGATGAGTGTGAAATGAGTTTCTAGATTATCTCTGCTCTTATCTTGGTTCTACCGGAAGGGTTGAAAGGATTTGTTGTATATTGTGATGCCTCAAGAATTGGCTTGGGGTGTGTTTTGATGCAAAATGGCAAGGTGATAGCATATGCCTCTAGACAACTTAAGGTGCATGAGAAGAATTATCCCACCCATGATCTTGAATTGGCGGTCATGGTATTTTCTTTGAAAATTTAGTGTCACTACTTGTATAGGGTTCATGTTTATGTGTTCACCCACCAAAGGAGTCTCCAATATATGTTCACCCAAAAAGATCTTAACTTGAGGCACCAAAGGTGGTTAGAGCTCCATAAATATTATGATATGAGTATGCATTATCACACTGGCAAAGTTAATGTTGTATCCGATGCTTTAAGTAGGGTGTCTATGGGTAGTCTAGCTCATGTTGATGGTGGTGGCAAAGAGGTAGCTAGAGAGATTCACCTGTTGGATAGATTGGGGGTTAGGTTGGATGAAATTGATAATGGGGGTGTAGTGGTAGTTGATGGTTCTAATTTTTTTTGATTGAGGATTAAAGGCAAATAAGATCTTGCCCCCGCTTTGTTAGAGTTGAAGGATTGGTGAGAGATGGTAAAGCAGAAGTTTTCTACCAAGGGGGATATGGTGCCATTAGGTACCAAGGTTGATTGTGAGTGCCAAATGTGGATGACTTAAAAAGAATTGATCTTGAAGGAATCCCATAATTCATCCTATTCCATTCACCCCAGTTCTACAAAGATGTATAGAGTCTTGAGGGAAGTGTATTGGTGGGGTGGTATGAAGAGGGACATTGCCAAATTCATATCCGGATCTCAGAATTACTAACAAGTGAAGGATGAACATTAAAGTTCTAGTGGCCTTGCCCAAGATATAGAGATAATTACTTGGAAGTAGGAAGATATCAACATGGATTTTGTGGTTGGGTTGACTAAGACTAGGAAATATTTTGACTCTATTTGGGTTGTTGTGGATAGAATGACAAAGTTGGCTCACTTCCTAGTGGTCACAACTACTTATGGTGCCGAAGATTATGCCAAGTTGTACATTCATGAGTTGAATTGCATGGGGTGCCCTTTTGTATCATTTCAGATCATGATGCTCAATTCACCTCTCACTTTTGGAGGTCCTTCCAAAGAGGTCTTGGTACCAAGGTTAAGCTGAACACGACTTTTCATTCTCAAACAGATGGTCAAGCCAAGAGGACTATTGAAACTCTTGTAGATACGCTTAGAAATTGTGTTTCACAATTTAAGGGTAGTTGGGATGAATATTTTCCACTCACTGAGTTTTCTTACAAATAGCCACCACTCAAGCATTGGTATGGCTCCCTTAGAAGCTCTTTATGATAGGCATTGTAGATCCCCGGTTGGGTGGTTTGAAGTGGGGGAAATAGCTTTGATAGTCTGGATTTCGTCATTAAAGCCTTGGAGAAGGTTAGGTTGATTAGAGAGAGATTGAAAATATCCCAAAGTAGATAAAAGTCCTACACTAATATGAAGAGAAATGATCTTGAGTTTAAGGTTGTTGATTGGGTTTACTTGAAAGTCTCACCTATGAAGGGTTTGGTCTAATTGGCAAAAAGGGGAAATTGAGCCCAAGATTTTTAGGTCCTTTTCAAGTTTTGAGAAGAGTGGATAAGATTGCATATGAGTTGGAGTTGCTTATATAGGTGAACATGGTTCATTTGGTGTTCCATATGTCCATGTTGTGCAAGTGCGTGGGTGACCCAATTCTATTGCCATTGGATGTTTTGGGTATTGTAGAAGATAATTTGTGTTGTGAGGAAATCTCAGTGGAGATTTTGGACAGACAAGTGAGGTTGAGAAACAAGGATGTAGCTTCCATCAAGGTCCTTTGGAGGAACTAACAAGTTAAAGGTGCCACATAGGAAGCCGAGGCGTACATAAGAAAGCGATATCTATATCTCTTCAATTCTACTTAAGCCAAAGGTACTAATTTAAGTCTCTTATATGATTTCAAGTCCAAAGTTTTAGCCTCATGTCATTTTACATGTATTCATGTTTATTGTGACAAGTTTATGATGATTTTAATACTTGTGTTAAGACATTTTGAAAATAATGTTTAATATACATTTTTTGCATTCGTGTTAGACTGAATTCATCATGGTTACCTCTCTTATGCATGTTTCTTTTACATTCCGAGATGAATGTTCCAAGGGGGGAGATATTGAACGCCCCAATTTATGCTTCGAAAATGCCTGTATTCCTAATTTCATATATCTCAAAATCCATATGTGATATCAAACATTCGACTTCATATTCTTGATCAAGGGGTAAAATTGAGTGGAAGATGGGTATAACCCTGATTTTAGAGGACCCGTAGTGAAAATTAATTTTTGGTAAATTTCAGAAACAGTAGTTGTGCGGGATGGCTCCGCCATACGAACCCATTACGGAGCAGTGTTACTTCTTTCTTATTTTTGTTTTTGCCTAAGGGCATTGGGGTCATGGCCCCATACCTATTTACATGTGAAATATCCTATACTTAGCCATTTTTCAACATTATATCACTCAAAAAACCTCGCTAAAACTCTCCAACACTTTATCAAAATCCCCATTCAAATTTCAAGGAGTTTAGGCCTAACTTTGGGACTCGAGGATTCTCTTTAATCTCCAAGTTCTCTTCAAGCTTATCTGAAAAATATCCAAGTTTGATGTATATGGGTTTCATCCATTGGTTCCTTCATCCATGGAGTCCAATCTTCCCTTTTATGAAAATTGCATGTTTTCAAGTTGTATTACTTATGGATATCTCTCATTATTAAATATGAGCATGATTTATGTTGGGAGGTTTTATCAAATATTGTCGATTACTCATGAATATCTATTTTAAGCTTACACTATGAGTTGATCTTTGCCTATTGATACTATGCATGTTGTGAGCTTTGAAACTATGATCTATTATGGGATAGGATGATGTATTTCAAGGTACCTTACATGAGGGTTTTACTATATGTTGGTGGGTTGATTTGCATTAAGTTTTCTCATCTTATTTCACTCTCGAATTGCATGATTTTGAACTAGTATCATAAACCCACCAAGTGTTTGATAAAATGTCAAGTAATGAATTCTCGAGCTATTGATGATCTATTTCATGATTTACAAGTCAAGTAACTATATGATGATTAAGGGCTTTCAAGAATGTATTGAATTCAAGAAAAGTATCTATGGTGTTACAAGTATCAAGTTAAGCTCTATTTCAAGATTTTTACCTCTTGTGAGCCATTCATGTTAAAGCAAGAGTTCATGTAAGATTATAATCTACTCTCATGTTTCAGGTTAGGTTCACTATTAGAGGTCAAACATGTTTATGAGCTACTCAAGTCATGTTCTTACAAGCTATTCATGTTGTGATTAAAGTATGATTATTTTAAGTATTTCATGGGATTAGACTTTGTACCGATGGATCGGATGTCAATGTGGACTATCTTCAAGGGTCTATATTTCTTTCCTCAAACTATGTGTCAATGTGGACTATCTTCAAGCTTTAAGTCTCCTTCAAGACTACATCAAGAAAATCCAAGTTTGAGGTATGTGAGTTTCAACCATTGGGTCCTTTCACCCATGATGCCCAACTTTTCTTTTAAAGAAAATTGAATGTTTTTGAATAGGATTATCTATGGATATCTTTTATTATGAATTTTGATTATAAATCTTGTTGGGGTTTTATTAAATGTTAATTGACTATACATGTTTTGAGCTAAGAAACTATGATCTATTATAAGATTTGATGATGGATTTCAAGGTATGTTACATGAGAATTTTACTATGTGTTGGTGGGTTGATTTACATTGAGTTTTTTCTCATATTATTTCACTCTTGAATTGCATGATTTTTAACTAGCAGTACGTACTTGCCAAGTGTTTGATAAAATGTATTGATAAGGATTCTTGAGTTATTGATGGTCCATTGCATGATTTACATTGTATGTATGCATTAAATCTATGGAAAGTATCTATGGTGTTGTAAGTTGACTAGTTCTTGTTGGGTGGAGGCATTGAAATGACACCAAAAATTGCCTGAAAATGTGCTTCAGAATGACCAGAACTTTAACTTTCATATATCTCAAAATTCGTTTGTTATTTCAAAATTCTGACTTCGTATTCTTGTTCAGGGGGTCCAAATTAGGGGTAGAGGGGTCTAACCCCAATTTTAAAGCAACCGTAGCAAAATTTGATTTTTTCAAAATTTTAATTTCCAAATATGGTCCGCGACTTGCCTCTGTCGCGGAGTAGTGTTAATTTTGCCAGTTTTGTTGTCTCGGTCCAAGACGTTTAAGTCTTGGGCCTAAGTGTTCCCAAATATATTTTTACCTATACTTAGTCATATTTCACCCTCATATCACCCAAAACATTTCCTAATACGCACCAAAACACTTAACCATATTTTTCCTCAAAACATCAAGTCTCAAAACTCTCATCTGGAACTCTCATTTCCAATCTTCATCAAGAACTTCCCCAAAGCTAAGGTATGTAGGTTTTAGCCATTGGATTTTTCCACCCATGTCGCCCAAATCTCCATTTTACTCAATTTGCATGATTTAAAGTTGATTCTATATGTGGGTTTTGTATATTAAAAAATTTACTGCACAGTGATTTGAGTTCATGAAATTATAGTTGTTTTGGTATGTTTTGAACTATAAATCTTGTATCTAATGTGAGATTTGATGAGGGTTTTTGATGTATATGGCTTGGGGGTGTTGCAAGGTGTTGATTAATGGTTTTTCAAAGGATTTTCTTGTATGAGTTCATCTCTAAATTGCATGGTCTTGTACCCTTATTACACACCCGTCAAGTGTTTGATAAAACGTCTAGCTAGGGTTTCTTATGAAATTAAAGGTCCAAAGGATAAGATATGAAATGAATGATATTATAAGGATGAAAAGAGCTTATGTATATGATATATGCTATCTGAAGTATTGCATTAGGCCATGCCTGTGTGGGGGACTAAAAGCCCAAACAACTGAGATGGGGGTTTGTACTCATCAATGAGGTGATGGTTTGTACTCATCAAACCATGTAAGGGGTGTGTACTTCGACATCAGGGTGATAAGGTGTGATTATCATCAACCATGTTAGGGATTTGTATGACACTACCAACGGGATAGGGTGAGATCATCATCAACCGACCAAGGGGTTTATACTTTGGAAATCTAGCTTGGTCTATTCTTCACAAATCATATCTTATATGAGCATGAGTTATTTAAGCATGTTTTACTTTAGCATTGATCATACATGTCATATTGCTATATTTTCCCTATTGTCCATTATTATGCATTTTACTTATGATGCTTATTTTTTATTGCATTGCATCCTAAATATTTAGTACATTCAGACGTATTAACACATACTTTTGCCTACATGATATCACCATGTAGGCACTTAGAGCCAAAGTTGATCATTTCCCTCCTGCACGTGGCTAGTTGGTCCTATTCACGCTAGTTGGTAAGTCCTTTATTTCAGGGACCTTAGTCTATGTTCCATTACTTTATATTGAGACACTCGACTTTATGTTCTATTTGACTATGAGGGTGAGCCCGATTGCTTTGGCTTGGGCCCTGCTCTTATCTATGTATTAGAGGTATTTGTTGGACATGCTATGTATCTACAATATAAGTTTTGACTCTTATATCTTGTTTATGATATTATGCAGGCTTCTCCCTTTGTCCCTTTGCCACTATTCTTACTTTTTATGCCTTGTATATGCTTTTGCGACTAATGATATGTAATAGTAAGTTAACAGGATTGTTTGGGGTTCTTTTGGCTTTCCCATTTTATGTGTCATGTCTAGGCCTTGGCTTGGGTCGTGATAAACTTGTTATCAAAGCAATAGGATGATAGATATTCGGAGTCCAAGACATTGCACCGATTAGAGTCCTATTTATGGTTGTGAAGCGTGCCATGACTATGAATAGGAGGCTGTAAGGCATTTTAGGAAGTGTCTCCCTTCTTCATGTTCTAAGTCATGCTATAGAGTTGTGGTAAGTTTCCCCCCACTCCCTAGCAGTTGTTCTTGTTATGCTGGATCATGCCAAACACTAGAGGAAGACGGGCCCAAACTCCCAAGGAGCAACCTACCAATGGTGAGCTCCGGGATGCTCTTACTATGCTTACCCAAGTGGTGGCCAACTATGTCAATCAAGGGGTCCAAGCCCCTCATGCTACTACCCGAGAGCTAGGGTGAGAGACTTCAGTAGGATGAATCCTCCAGTTTTCCATGGGTCAAAGGTTGATGAAGATCCACAAGAGTTCATTGATGAGGTCTACAAAATCTTGAATATCATAGGTATTGGGCCGAATAAAAAGGCCTAGTTGGCAGCATACCAATTCAAAGGGGTAGCCCAAATTTGGTATGAGCAATGGAAGGGGGAGAAGGGAAATGGTTATGTGGTGCTTTGGGAAGAACTGAAATTAGCTTTCCTTAATCGATTTTTCCCTCTTGAGCTTAGGGAAGCAAAGTTAGTAGAGTTTATGAACTTGAAACAAGGTGCTATGAGTGTGAGGAGTATGCCCTAAAATTTAATCAACTCTCAAAGTATGCTCCTCACTTAATGGCTATTCCTAGATCAAGGATGAATAAATTTGTGATGGGGTTCTATGACTTGGTAAGTGAACAATGCTGGTTCACCTAAATTAGTGACGTGGAATTATCTCGGTTAATGACATATACTGAGCAAATAGAGGAGAAAAAGTTGAGGAAGAGGACGAGCCATGAGGCTAATAGGGCTCGTTTTGAGGGTAAGTTCGAAAGGGTGCTAGATTTCGTCAAGGCCAAGGACCTTCTCATACTACTAATAGGGAGTTTGCCAATGACTACCATAGGCCACAAGGTGTAAGTGCAGTGGCTGCTATTGATGTATGTCCTAGATGTGGAAGGAATCATAGAGGCCCATGTTTGAAATATTCTAATGCATGCTTCGGTTGTGGGGATCTTAGTCACAAGAAGGTAGATTGTCCAAGAAATCATGGCGAAGTTTGGGGTGAAAATGTGGTTCCACTAGGTAGAGGTATTCCTCAAGGTAATGCCCCAAGGCACAACCAGTTTTATGCTTTACATGGGAGGCAAGGGGTTGGTGAGGTCGCCGATGTTGTTACCAGTACGTTGACAATCCTTGATATTGATGTATATGCTTTGATTGATCCGAGTGCCACCCTTTTCTTTATTTCCACCTTTGTTGCTAAAAGTTCCACGTTAAGTCAGAGTTATTGCATAAGTCTTACGAGGTGTCTACTCCTATTGGTGTATCTATTGTTGCTAGGTAAATGTATAGAAATTTTTCAATTTGCATATTATATAACTTCTTACCCCGTGATCTTGTTGAATTAGATATTGTTGATTTTGATGTTATTCTTAGGATGGATTAGTTGCATGCATACTATGCTTTTATTGATTGTAGAACCCATAGGGTCAAGTTTCAATTTACAAATAAACTCATCCTTGAGTGGAAAAGTCATGACGTGGTGGTAAAGGGTAGGTTCATCTCTTGCATTAAAGCCCATAAGTTGATTTTTAAGAGGTGTTATATCATCTTTTGAGGGTTAAAAATGTTGAGTCTAAAGTCCCTTACATTGAGTTGGTTCCAGTTGTAAATGAGTTTCTTGATGCCTTCCCAAATGACCTTCTCGGTGTCCCTATCGAAAGGGAGATAGATTTTGGCATAGATCTCCTTCCTGGCACTCAAACTATCTCCATCCTCCCTTACTGTATGACCCCAGCCAAGTTGAAGAAGTTAAAGGAGCAATTGAAAGATTTGTTATAGAAGGGATTTATTAGGCCCAGCCAATCACCTTGGGCTGCACCAGTATTGTTTTTAAAGAAGAAAGGTGGGTCACTTAGAATGTGCATTGACTACCATTTACTCAATAGGGTCACTATAAGGAATAGATATTATCCTCCAAGAATTGATGACTTGTTTTACCAATTAAAAGGGGATAGCTTTTTCTCTAAGATTGATCTTCGGTTCGGGTACCATCAAGTTAGGGTGAGGGAGTATGACATTTCCAAGATGGCCTTTCGGACTAGATATAAGCATTATGAATTTTTCGGTACTGTCATTTGGGTTGTGTAATGCACCAGCCATCTTCATGGACCTAATGAATAGGGTCTTCAAACACTACCTTGATTCCTTTGTTATGGTTTTCATTGATGATATTTTGATCTATTCTCATAGTAGGGAGGAGTATATGGGTCATTTGAGGGTTGCGTTGCAAAGATTGAGGGAGGAGAGATTATATGCTAAATATGAAAAGTTTGAATTTTAGTTGAAGGAGGTTGTATTCTTGGGTCATATGGTATCGGGGGATAGTGTTAAGGTGGATCCTAAGAAAATCAATCTGATCAGAAATTGACCTAACCATTGACCATGTCGGATATTAGGAGTTTTTTTTGGCATTGTGGGTTATTATAGAAGATTTGTGAATTGGTTCTCCTCTATTGCTTCCCCTTTGACTAAATTGACTTAAACGAAGGTTAAGTTTTTGTGGACCAATGAATGTGAGAGAAACTTCCAAGCATTGAAGGATAGACTTGTGTCCGCTCCTATATGGTCACTACTGGATGGGATTGAGGGTTTTGTTCATATTGTGATGCATCTAGGGTCAGTTTAGGTTGTGTGCTAATACAAAATGATAAGGTCATAGCCTATGCTTCTAGGCAACTTAAAGTACATGAAAAGAACTACCCTACCTATGATCTTGAATTGGCCGCCGTGGTGTTTGCTTTAAAGATTTGGTATCATTATTTGTATGAGGTGCATGTTGATGTCTTCACCAATTATAAGAGCCTGCAATATGCATTTACTCAAAAAGATCTCAACTTGAGACAAAGAAGGTGGCTAGAACTTCTTAAGGACAATGACATGTATGTGCATTACTATCCCGGTAAGGCAAATATTATGGCAGATGATTTGAGTCAGGTGTCTATGGTAGCCTAGCTCATGTTGATGGTTGTAAAAGGGAGATGCCTAGATTGG
Organism: Solanum sejunctum; assembly: GCA_025642045.1. Taxonomy (NCBI): domain Eukaryota; kingdom Viridiplantae; phylum Streptophyta; class Magnoliopsida; order Solanales; family Solanaceae; genus Solanum; species Solanum sejunctum. The sequence continues at coordinate 10,725 of JAOTQJ010172240.1, read as the reverse complement.
AGGTTAGCTTGGAAGAAGTAGGTAGTAGTGTGGTGGTTGTTGATGGTTCCAAATCTTCTTTGGTTGATGAGGTGATAGAAAAATAAGATCTAGACTCCTCCTTGCTTGGATTGAAGGCCTTGGTGAAAGAAGGCAAAGTGGAGGTTTTCTCCTAAGGGGAGATGGGGCCCTTAGATACCATGGTAGGTTATGTGTGCCTTGTGTTGATGGTTTGAGGAGGAAAATTCTTGATGAGGCCCATAATTCTTCTTACTCTATTCACCCCAGTTCTACAAAAATGTATAGAGACTTAAGGCATGTGTATTAGTGGGGAGGCATGAAGAGGGACATTGCCAAATTTGTTTTCGGTTGTCATAGTTGTGAACAAGTCAAACCAGAACATCAAAGGCTGGGTGGCCTAACCCAAGACATAGAGATTCCTACTTGGAAGTGGGAGGTAATTAATATGGATTTTGTGGTTAGGTTAGCCATGACTAGAAAAGGTTTTGATTCAATATGGGTGGTGGTTGATAGGATGACGAAATCAACTCACTTTCTACCGGTTAAGACTATATATGGGGCTGAAGAGTATGCAAGGTTGTACATCCATGAGTTAGTGAGGTCATGTGGGGTTCCTTTATCAATCATGTCAAATCATGGAGAATAATTTATTTCACACTTTTGAAGGTCTTGTCAAAGGGGTGTTGGTACCAAAGTTCTCCTTCGTATGACCTTTCACCCTCAAACGGATGGCCAAGCCTAAAGAACCATTCAAACACTTGAGGATATGCTTAGGGTTTGTGTCTTGGAGATTAAAGGTAGTTTGGATAATCACCTTCCGTTAATTGAGTTTGCCTACAACAATAGCTATCACTCTATCATCGATATGACTCCTTTTGAGTCTCTTTATAGGAGATGTTGTAGATCACACAGTAGGTTAATTTAAGGCTGAATAGGTGGCTTTATTAGGGCGAAGCTAGTTATCGAGGCTCTTGAGAAGTTTAGGATGACTAGGGAAAGGTTGAGGACAACCCAAAGTCATCAAAAATCTCATGCTGATGTAAGAAGAAGAGACCTAGAATTCCAATTGGGTGATTGGGTTTATTTGAAGGTTTCTCCAATGAAAGGTCTGATCCATTTTGGTAAAAACAGGAAGTTAAGTCCAAGGTATGTTAGTACTTATGTGGTAATAATGAGGGCTGTCAAGGTAGCTTATGAGTTGAATTTGCCTAGTGAAATGAATTTAGTTCACCCGGTGTTCCATGTCTCTATGTTGAGAAAATATGTTGGTGATCCTAATGCCATTGTGCCTCTTGATGTTGTGGGTGTTGTTGAGGATAACTTGACTTATGAGGAGGTCCTAGTTAAAATTCTAGATAGGCTAGTGAAGAGATTGAGGAATAAAGAGGTGGCATCCATTAAGGTCCTTTGGAGGAACCAACAAGTCGAAAGTGCTACATGGGAGGCCAAAACGGACATGCAAAAGCGATATCCTTATCTTTTTCACTCCACTCAAGTCTAAGGTACTAATCCTAAGTTCCCTATGTGATTTCAAGTCTACTATTTCAGCCCCTATGTCATTCATATGCATTCATGTTTAAGTTGACAAACTTATGATAATTTTACACTTCTGTTGAGGTTTTGAAAATAGTGTTTTAAAGGTAATGTTGCATTCTTGTTAGGGCTGACTTGTTTATGATCACTCTTGTCTTGTACATCCCTTTTACATTCGGCATGAATGTTCCCAAGGGAGAGATATTGAAACGACCACAGAAAGTGCCCAGAAATATTTCCCGGAATGCTCAAAATTTTAATTTTCATATATCTCAAAATTCATTTATTATTTTGAAAATTCAACTTCATATTCTTGTTTAAGGGGTCCAAATTAGGGGTAGAAGGGTCTAAACCTAATTTTAGAGCTACCGCAGCAAAATTTAATTTTTCCAAAATTTTAATTTCCAGAGACGATCCGCGATAGCTCCGTGACGCGCCTCTGTCATGGACAAGTGTTAGTTTTGCCCAGTTTTGTTGTCTTGGTCCAAGACTTTTATTTTTTAAACGTATTTTTACCTATACTTAGTCATATTTAACCCTCATATCACCCAAAATATTTCCCAATACTCACCAAAACACTTAACTATATTTTCACTCCAAAATTCAAGTTTCAAAAACCTCATCCGGAACTAAGGATTTCCTTCAAGCTTTAAGCTTCCATTTCCAATCTTCATCAAGAACATCTCCAAAGCTAAGGTATGCAGGTTTTAGCTATTGGGTTCTTCCACCCATGATACCCAAATCTTCCTTTTACACAATTTGCATGATTTAAGTTGATTTTAAATACGAGTTTTATATATTAAAAAATTTACTGCACAGTAATTTGAATTCATGAAAGTATGGTTGTTTTGGTATGTTTTGAACTATAAATCTTGGATCTAATATGAGATTTGATGAGGGGTTTTGATATATATGTCTTGGGGGTGTTGCAAGGTGTTGATTGATGGTTTTACAATGGATGTTCTTGCATAAGTTCATCTCTAAATTGCATGGTCTAGTACCCCCATTAGACACCCGCCAAATATTTGATAAAATGTCTGGCTAGGGTTTCTTATGGAATTGAAGGTCCAATGGATGAGATATTATAAGAATGATGTTATATTGATGAAAAGATCTTATGTATATGATATAATCTATATGAAGTGTTGTATTAGGCCATGCCCGATCCGGGGGACTAAGAGCCCGAACAACCGAGGTACCACCAGGCATAATTGATACATGATAGTGTCCTGGAATGTAAGGGGCTTCAACCAAGGGGTGAAGCATAAGGAACTTAAAATGTTTGTGAAGAGGAATAATGTGAGTGCTATAGTTATCTATGAACATAGAGTTAGAGAGGATAAAAGAGGTAGTATTATTAGTAGAATAATGCCAGCTGGGAGTGGTGTACTAACCTAAGTGGACAAGGAAGAAGTAGAATATGGATGATCTGGGATCCAAATAGAATCAAATTCTAGGTTGTTGAAAAGGACACACAGCATATGCATGGAAGGTTGCAATTGCAGAAGGGTAGGGTAATAGAACTTATAGCAGTGTATGGTCTTCACACAAACAATGCCAGGAGCCAACTAGGGAAGGACATAAACAGACTAAGCAGTCAAATGAATGACCCATGGTTAATAATGGGAGATTTCAACTCCATTATCAAAATTGATGATAGACCAGTAGGAAGCCAAGTACAAATAGGAGAGATGAAAGACTTTAGGGAATATGTAAACTAGTGCAATTTTATAGAGTTGTCTACAGTTGGAAGGAATTATACTTGGACAAATACGCATGTTTATAGTAGGATTCAAAATATTTTGGTATATGACGAGTGGATGATTAATATGCCTCCAAAGAAAGTGAGAATAATGGATCCATTATTCTTAAACCATTCACCACTTGGCATTGACCTAGATGAACAAAGGGAAAGTATTAGAAAACCATTCAGGTTACACAACTGTCTAGCACAACACAAAGATTTTCAAAGTTGTTATAATTGCTAATTTGGTAATAAAAATATAGTTACCAAAAAAATCGATATAGGGATTTGTACTCATCAACCAAGGTGGGAGTTTCTACTTATCAAATCATATGAGGGGTTTGTACTTTACCACCAGGGTGATAAGGTATAATTATCATCAAAAATGTGAGGTGTTTGTACCACACCACCAGTGTGATGGGGTGAGATCATCATCATCCGACCAAGTTGTTTATACTTTGGAAATCATGCTTGGTCAATTCTTCACAAATGATATCCTATATGAGCATGAGTTATTTAAGCATGTTTTACTTTATCATTGATCATACATGTCATACTGCTATATCATGCCTATTGTCCATTGTTATGCATTTTGCTTATGATGCGTATTTCTTGTTGCATTGCATCCTACATACTTAGTACATTCAAATACATTAATGCATACTCTTGCCTACATGATATCACCATGTAGGAATCGGAGCCCAAGTTGATTATCCTCCTCCTCAATGTGGCTAGTCGATGCTATTCAGGCTAGTTGGTAAGTCCTCCATTTCGAAGACTTTAGTCTATGTTCTATTACATTGTATTGAGACACTATACTTTATGTTTTATTTTGACTATAAGGGTGAGTCTGGTTTCTTTGTCTTGGCCCCCGCTGTTATATATGTATTAGAGGTATTTGTTGGGCATGGTATGTATCTACGATATGAGATTTGACTCTTGTCTCTTGTTTATGATATTATGCAGACTTCTCCCTTTGTCCCTTTGCCACTATTCTTACTTTTTATGCCTTGTATATGCTTTTGCGACTAATGATATGTAATAGTAAGTTAACAGGATTGTTTGGGGTTCCTTCGGATTTCTCATTCGCCTTGTCACGTCTAGACCCTAGGCTCGGGTCATGACAGGCATGCGTAATCACATTGTTGAGGGGGTGACAAGCCTCAATCACCTTGTCGGGGGGTGGCATGCCCGTACTACCTTGTTTAGGGGTATGTACCTCAATCACCTTTTCGGGGGGTGGCATGCCCGTACTACCATATTGAGGGGTACGTACCTCAATCACCTTATCACGGGGTAGCATTCTCGTACTACCACATTGAGAGGTAGGTACCTCAATCACCTTCCAAGGGGGAGGCATGCCTTTGAGTTCATGTAATAGTATGCTTGGGCTATGTTGATATGGCCTCTTCCTGTACATGTAATCTATATTTGCAAGATATGATTTACAAGCATATTTTACCTCAAGCATTGATCATGCATGTCATATTGATTTTATACTTATCCATTGCTTATGATTATGCATTTTAACTATATTGCCTATGTCTTGTTGCATTGCATCCTACATATTTAGTACATTCAAACGTACTAACACATACTCTATGCCTACATGATCTTACCATGTAGGAATTGGAGAACTTTTTGATCATCCTCCACGTCGCTAGTTCGGTGGTTTAGAGATAAGCCTTGGTGAGTCCTCAAGTTTGGGGATACTATCTATGCTACTCTTGTCACTTCTTATTTCTTTATGTTGAACACTTGAAACTATGAGGATGAGCCCAGAAAGTGTCTTGGCCCCCACTGCAATCTATGTTTAAAGGTGTTGTTGGAACAATTGATGTACTTACTCTTTGAGCTTGACACTTGATTATTTTATGACCACCCTAGACTTCCCTTAGTCCCATTTCCCTTATTTATATATCTTATTTTCTTATTTTTCTTCTGCGATCAAGGATGTGTGAATGATATGCTATGAGGCTTGTATGAGGTCCCTTCGGATTCCTATTTTCCTTGTCATGTCTAGGCCCTTGGCTTGGGTCGTGACACCTTAGTCCCTTTTCGCTTTTATTACAACTCTTCTTGTTGCTTACTTTTCTTCTGTGATTAAGGATGTACGATTGATATGCTAAGAGACTTGTTTGGGTCCTAATGTGTTCCCATTCGTCGTGTCACATCTAGGCCCTATACTTGGGTTGTGACATTATACTACTCTTTTTTATCTTTGATCTCATGTTTTTCTCCTTTAGTGTCTGTGTATTTTTTATAGGATCTGAAACCAGGTGTTCCAGTTTGAGTTTTATATCCACTGTTAGTGCCTAGGTTACTTCCTTGACCTTCTTTTCTTTTGCTTCTAAAATATGTAGGATATCCTACAACTCTATAGCAGTCCTTAGATAATTACTGTATCCACAATGCTCACATGCATTGTCCAACATCTTTTTTCCCTTGAACCCTGGTTTTTTATTTGCCATCATGGTTAATGGTTCCTTGTGAGTATCAACAACACCTAGTATCCTTTGACTTTCTTGCTAAACTAGTGTGGCATATGCCTAGTTAACACTAAGTATATTAGTATTGAGCAATATATCGCTCTTTACACGGCTATATGAATCATTTAACCCCATTAAGAACATCAACAACCTCTGATGATTAAGATATTTAATATAGGGTTTTGCTTCATCACAATGACACAATAGAGCTGGTATCAATAGATCTAGTTCATCCCACAGTGCTCGCAATTTAGAGTAATAAACTATAACAGAATCAGTACCTTGTTTTAGGGAAGCTACTTCTGTCCTTAGCTGATATACTCTAGTAAGATTAGATTTATTGAACCTCTCCTTTAAATCATCCAAGACTCATTTGACAATCGATGCATACAAAATTGTGGCAATCAATTCTGGAGCTACTATGCTACAAATCCATGAAAGCACAACAACATTCTACCTTTCCCCACTGTTTGGCTAATTCTCCTTTGTATGACATTTTAAACAAGTTCCATCAACGAATCCAAGCTTGTTCTTAGCTAGCAATGCAATACACAAGGATCTACTCCACAAACCATAATTTTCCAAACCTGTGAGCTTGACTGCAATTAGAACTACACCTGGTGTATCCAAAGCTTCTGTGTAGAGTGGATGATTAAACTCTAGAATTGTAGTTGTTGTGGTTGTTGACTATGCCATGATAGAGCTTCAATTTTATGACTTTTATACGCATCTTATGGATTTCCAATCATACCGCTATGATACTATGTCAATTTATGCTTAAAGATTAAGATCCATGGAGTTATTTTCCATGGACCAGACGGGAGAGAGAATGTAGAAGAAGAGAGGAGAGAATTTTATTCAATGTATCAATATTACAATGTAGCAGATGCTCTCATTTATATAGGACATAAATACCCTATTTAGAGCTGTCAACCACTACAACAACTCTAACAACCTGTCACGACCCAAGCCTACGACCTAACATGACACGATGAATAGGAAATTTGAAGGGACCCCAAACAAGTCTTTTAACATATCATTACTCATCCTTGATCGCAGAAGCAATTAAACAACAATAAGAGAATAAAAATAAGGGCAAAGGGACTAAGAGAGTCTTTCATAGCTTAAAATATACAAGTGTCAAGAGAGTCAAAGCTCATAGCATCATTACATAAATTGTCCAACAACATCTCTAAACATAAAGTTTAGCGGGGGCCAAGATAATTTTTCAGGCTCACCTCATAGTCAAAAGCATACAATAAGATAGAAAGAGCCTTTGCAAAACATAAGATCAAAAGATATCATCCTTGGAATAGAGGACTCACCAATCTTGCTACAAAGATGGTGCTAGCCACGTGGAGGAGGAAGATGGTCAAGTGGAGATCCGGTTCCTACATAGTAATATCATGTAGGCATAGAGTATGCATTAGTACGTTTGAATGTACTAAGTATGTAGGATGTGATGCAACAACAAATAGATAACATAATCAAAATGCATGATTAGGCAATAAATAAGCATATAGCAATATAACATGCATTAATGATGCTTGAAGTAAACAAGCTTATATAAAACATATTACATGTTTAGTAAGAGACCAAGGCCTACCACCCCCTTTCCCAGGCAATTGAGGGATAAACCCTCCAACATGGTTGTATGGGCCTAGCGATTGAGGTATAAACTCCCCCAAAATGGTTGCACAGGCCAACCAACCCTCATGTGAGGTGATTGAGGTGTATACCCCCCAACATGGTAATTCGGGCCTACCACCCCCCGAGCGAGGCGACTGAGGTATATACCCACCAATATGGTAGTTGGGGCCTACCACTCCCCGAACAAGGCATGGTCAACTTGCAACACTATAGATACTTTTCAGGAAATTAACATATTTATACATTTCTTTCATCATCATAAAGTCACTTAACTCATTGCCATGCAATAGACTTTCAATAGCTAAGAAATCATAACCTGATATTTTATCAAAAATTTGGCGGGTATGTAATGCTAGTACAAAATTATGCAATTCAAGAGTGAGATCATGTGAGAAAAACCAATGTAAAACCACCCACCAACACTTGGTAATAACCTTACGCAAGATACATCAAAATCCCTCATCATTACATAAGAGGTCATAGATTCATAGCTCAAAACATGCTTAAACAAGCACAATTTCATGAAACCCCAACATAGTTTATAGTCACATTCCATAGTAAGAGATACCCATAAATAATCTACTTGAAAACATGCAATTTGTAAAAAGGAAGGTCATAGGTAAAAGGATCCAATGGTTGAAACCCACATACCTCAACTTTGGAGAATTCCTTGATGAAGATTTGATTGAAAACTTGAAGCTTGAGTGAATTCCTTAAGATTCGGAATGAGTTTGGGACCCTTGATTTTGAGTGAAATATTTATCTAAGTGTTTGAGAAGATTTTGGGGAATGCCTTGTATGATATGGACTAGCAATATGACTATGTATACGCGTTTTTACGCATGGGAAGACTTAAGCCCAAGACCCAAAGGCGTTGGACCGAAATAAAAAAAACTGGCAAAATTAACATTGATCCGCTCGCTGGCCACGTCGTGCCAGGGGAGCGGATTGTCTTTGGAAATTGCAAATTTTGGAAAATAAAATTTTGATACGATTGCTCTAAAATCGTGGTTAGACTTACTTCCTACTCAATTTTGCCCCTTGATCACGAATATGAAGTCGGATTTTTGATATCACGGACGGATTTTGAGATATATGAAAATTACGATTATGGGCACTTCCTAGGCACATTTTTGGGCATTTTGGGGTCGTTTCACAACCTCTAACAACCTTCACTAAATTTATTAGCTAACTGACTAATCTGTTATTTAACTACCCTTCACTCAATAAAATTGATAAATTGCATATTAGAAATGTTATTATCCTCTGATCATAATTTTATGTGTTGTTTTTTCTTCTCAAAGAACAATAATTCCATTTTCCAAAGGAGATATCGATAAGCAAGCATTTAGAAAAGTTATATTCCTTCCATTTAATTTAGATGACGCTTTTCATTTTTAGAGATTAAATTACATAAATTTTAATAAATAATAAAAATGTGCATTTTCCATCGTATTAACATGAGAAGAACGACAACACATAGTAATTTTTATATGATTTGTAAATATTTTAGTTTTATTTTTTAATTATTTATTTCATTTAATTTGAGAAATTTCGCACTACCTAATAACACAAGAGGAGGTGAATTTAGGTGTCTTATTCGACTAAGTTATGAACCATGTTACTTTATCTATTTCTTAAAACCAATTTGTGGAATTGAAACAGCGTAAATTACTAACCACTACAGGATATTTGATACCACTCGGCTCACAAAGGTGAAAGCACCAACCTACACCTTTGTAGGAGTTGGTACAAATTCCACTAAAACATTGAGCCTCAACACTTATTCAAAATATAAGAGTTACGATCTAGGAACTATTTCTTCCCTTTACTTTTTAATTGTCATATTGTTGCATTTTTTAAAATATTAGTTTAACTAACTTTCAAAGCTAAATTAGATTATATAAATTCAATATTTTAAATTAAAAAATTTGATATTCAAAACCTACATGAAAAGTACTATAAATTGTAATATTTTTATATTAATATGATAAAAAAATTACATCTTAAAATATTAGTCAAAGTCATATAGTTTGATTCCCAAAAAAATATAACAAACTTAATCGTATAGGGGAGCAACTCTAATCTCTTATACAACCTTTACATAGATGATGAGTGCCCTTCAAATTACACCCAATTTGAAGCTAAAATAATCCTAAACAATGTGTCTACTCCTAATACAAGATGACTTGAAGACAATAACACATCTCACTATATATGAAACTGGTTCTTTAGCTTGGTCTATTATCAAGTTGCACCTAGCTTGAATGTCTAGTCAAAACTCTCTCAAATATATTGTTGTTTATTTGCTTGATTTCTGCCTTTCCTCTTGGTATACGGGTATGAATTTTTTTTTATTAATCTTTTTGTTAAACATATTTATATATGTAGCCTCTCGTTATGCAATCCAGCTCTTCACCAACACTTACATTGGATAAGGACTGTGAGAATATATAGTGTTTGAGACACAAACAATTGCTTTACTTTATCACACAATTGTTTATACACAATGAAGTACTTTGTTTGTGTGTGAACTTACATGCAGGTCTCCCCACATGATGCTCATGCCATTCGAGGTGGCGCAGACCAGCATTCTTTCACAAATTCTGTAGTGAAATTGAGACTGCTCAACCTCGAAAGCTAATTCGTGTATAGGCAGCATTGTCTATCATATCGTTGACTCTATCCATTCATGGAATTTTCTTTATTTCATTTTGGGATTTGCATTCTGCAAAGGACTCCCAAATCTTATCGTTACGAGACTAGTTTAGTCCTTCTTACCAGGTTCAGTAAATTTATCTCGTAGTTATATCTTTGGGCCAGACCGATAATTGGTTTAACCCATATCATTTTGTCAATCATCAATACCTACTAAAATTAATAAATTTTACCTTTTTTAATCATGAAAAATTCATGTCTTTTGTGATATATGTACTTAACATGTTCCAATCAGTGAAAAGTTTGGAAAGATTGCAAAAGAACCACTTAGAAAAATAAGGTTAGAATAGTGAGTTATAAGTATTACACAGTATAAACATCTTCCCCTTTAGACATTATTAAAAGTCATATTCCTTGTACCACGAAGAGCAGTCGAACGTCAAAGTAGTCTAGTGCACATGCCTATTGTGGCTATCACATATACGATCAGGTCAGAGTCAAAATTCTTAAGTTATATATCATAGAGGCAACAACAACAACAACATACCCCGTAATATCCCACAGGTGGGGTCTAGGGAGGGGAGATTGTACGCAGACCTTACCGCTACTTCAGAGAAGTAGAGAGGCTGTTTCCTAAAACCCTCAACTCAA
>JAOTQJ010172231.1:0-25009 GCA_025642045.1 Solanum sejunctum | reverse complement strand
CGGGACTCTCTAGTGTAATCTTCAATCTTCTGCAACATGCTAGAGAGTTCCGGGGCCTTCTGGGGCATGCCGGGCGCGTTTTCTGCACAGTTTTGGGCAGAAATATTGGCGGGTCGTGACACTATGCTTCAGTAAAATCTGCAACTTTTCTTCAAAATCATGCCAACCTAACTTTTTTGCAAGATTAATACAAAACACATCAAAATACTAAAAAGTCGCTTTAAGAACTCACAAAATCCCTTATTTCAGGCACCAAATGTGTTATATTTTGATAGCACATCAACACCCTCAACTTAGAATTGTGGCTTGTCCTCAAGCGATGTCTTAATCTACACAGACAAAGAGAAATACCTAGCAGCTATATTAATGGCATATACAATAACTCCTTTTTCAGGTATCGAACTACTATTTTCAAAACAGAATTGCAAAGTTATTGAGCAAACAAGAACATCACGGGAGACCTGACAATTTCACTATGACAAGCTAAGGAGCATCAACCGTCCATAATCATTGGTATAGTCATATGTTACTCAAGTAGTGCAAATGCCCTCACTAGAAAGAACTCCCTCACACTCACTCAAACGCATTTAGAATTCAGGGACTGAGGAAATATTCTCACTCTCACAATTGAAATTCAATGCATACTGACTAACACCATAGGCTTGCCTCTATACTCATCTTTTGGCTTGGTGATAAAGCGAAGTTGGATCACTTTAGGACTTACAGGGTTGTAACATAGGTTCAGGGTGCTTTGGTATGGTATTTTCGGCAAGTAGTAACTAAAACCTCTCTTTGAACCATGTTTACCAATACTTTTTGCTTTCATAATCCAACCCATTTTTAATCACTCCACCCTGATTCTCCTGTTATGAACTTTTCTCGAGTGCTTTCTTGTCTTTTTCAACTGTACCACAATTTTAGACTCATTGTTTTCTCAACTCAAGATACTTTTCTTTTCTTTTTATTCACTCGATTCATGCCTTTTCATTTCTTTCTTGATTTTCCAACTAAACACCTTATTATAATTACTTTATCACAATAAGGGCCACCCTCAACTTAGGCTTTTAGCCTCAAGTAAAGTACACAATATCTATGCCTCAAACCAGGGCCACCAACTCCAAACACCCTCAACTTAGGCCTTTGGCCTCAATCAAGGTTCACAGTTCAAGAATAGATCAAGGCCAATATCAAGGCATTTCATCAAACAAGGTTAAGCTAGCAAGGTATCAACAAATAATGAGTAAATGATAAGCTCAAAAGTTTGAAACAAGGGATTCACTCACTCATCTGGTTGGCCATTTAGGCTAAAAGTGGTTTCACTCAAAGAACAAAGGCCTAAGATCCTTTCCATATCCACCGCATGGCCAAACCAACTTTAGAATAACAAGGCAAGTTCTGGGTCCATACAAGATGAATGAATGCAGCAAAATAAGCTCACAACACACAAGGCAATTGCATCCACAATCAAGTATAAAATCATAGGTCATACTTTCAGTCTCAGCTTGCCTTCACAATATTAGAACAAATATTGCCCGATACTAAAAAATGTATGAATGCATCAATAATCACAACCTCAAAAATTTTGAGGGTACCCAATTTTTTCATCAAAACATTACAAGTACATCTAAAAGTTATATATATGCCAATAGATAACACTATTATGAATATACCCATTATCTACACTACCTAAACATACCGGTTAAACAACAAAGTAAACATCCACAAAGAAAAAGAAACATGACAAGAAAACCTTGGGATCAAAAATAAGGGAAGTTATGGACTTGAGGTTACTAAGACTTCACCTTAATCCATAATTTCTACCACCCCACCAAAATTGGATACTTTGTCCTCAAAGTAAAAACACAAACTTAAGATGAGAAAATGAAAACATAACATAAATATATAAACATTTAAAGTAATTATTAACAAAACTAATATCCAAAACAAAACATAAGAACATTATCCAACAAAAACATCCAAAAACCAACAGAAAAATAATATTGTCTAACATAAGGACAAAATACCTATAAGATAAAGTAAGAGCTGGGGTAAAAAAGGGTCAAATATCATGGTGCATCAAGCACCAGTCTCGAGTTGATCTGCGGGATCCTGGGGCTGCTTCTCCTCTGTAGCTGTACCGGAAGTACCCTCTCCAGGTGGGGTTTGCTTTGCGCTCTCTCTCGGAATAGCCTCTAATAAAAGAGGCTCCTGCACCACCTCCTTAGCTACAGGCTCCTTCTCCTATATTGGCTTCTTTGGCGTTGGCTCTAGTTCATCTGATCAATAGGCCTCTTCCTACGAGTGTCCAGATGATCGATGAGCCAATCAAATGCCGCATCATCTATCTGTGCTACCTTTGGGGTTGGAACAGAGGCTGCCAACAGCTGTAAAAAGTCAGCCTTTAACTTAGCCAACTCCTCAGTAATGGCATTCGCATCGACAAACCTAGCTCCCTCAAGCCTCTTGTGGATTCTAGCCTCAAATGTATCAACTCGAGCATCCATCGCTCGGACTCTCTCATCAACTAAATCTCAAACAAATGCACTCATCCTCTTCTCGAAGTCCCAAATAGTATGATCAATCAATGATCGAACCCATGTTGACAACTTCTGTAGCCTGCCTCTGCTACAAACACCTTACATAATAAAGCCTGAAAAGCAACAATAGAGAAAAGAGTGTCAACCTGTAGAGTAGATCTTGCTGGTGCTGGAGGGTGGTATAGACTCGATCTCAATAGCTGGCGTAGGCTCTGGAATGGCTAGAGTAGTGCGAGTAGTAGCTGGAGGTAGACTTAGAATCTGAGGCTCTACTAGAAATTACTCTAGAATAGCCGGAGGAGTTGTTCGAGTTAAGGCCATCGAATTCTTATCAGCCTTTATCAGGCTAGGGTCTATAGTATGTGGACTTTACATAAGGGTCCCGGTGTAGATCAATAGGAATACCTGTTGCACTGCATAGTCGATGGATCAGAACTGGAAATGGCAATGGGTGTTTGTCCTAACTGTAGCCTCATGAATTTGCTTTGAAATAATTTGGGCGCAATCTATAGCATAGCCGGCTAGAATCCTGGCCAATAGTACGACTCTCTTGAGGGTGATCACATTATCCGTGAAGGTTGGCCTAATATGCCGACGAATAATGGACCACCAAAATTTGGCCCAGAATGAGAGGTGTGACTTCACTATAGGATCTGCGTAGTTTGTGACCCACGTCGGCTCGACACCCTCCTCGTAGATTTGGCTAGCAATCCACTATAACAGCTCTATCCTGGCCTTAATAAGGTCTTCTCATTTTATCAGTTCAGCTATCATACTCAGTGGTAGATTGAGGCACTCTGTAAGCGGGCCCAAACTGCACTCGTTAGATCATCTCCTTTAAGATATCAACTTTTCTCCCCTAGAATGTTACCACCCATAGCCTCGGTTCCTTTATTGGCTTCTTATTCTTTGGCAGCCCCCATTAGAGTGTAGCAAGATATGTCGCATAAAACTCACGGACTATGTAAGGGCTGTATTTTCCCAGTTGATGTATGGTCCAATGTAGTTTGTGCTCATTCAATCCAGCATCCAATCCGGGTACTCTCTCTAAGCCTAAGGCATTTAACCAGGACTCCTTATGAAATTGGCGGACCGACGTGCCTTGCCCCTTAGGCTCCAACCCCTTGTCGTATATTTCTTTCAATTCAGGGACACACTATCTACAATCGACTAGGGGTTAGGACTGGACCTCCTCTTGCTTGGTCTAGGAGATACTCTTAGACTCTGACTCGGAGTCAAAATATGAGGGGGTCATCTATGGCAAGCTGCTATCTGACCAGTCTTCGTTGCCCTGTTATTTCTCCTCTTTAGACTAGGAGAAGCTACCAACTTCCATGGGCGTCTGCGCTGCAAGTGCCCGAGTCTGGGGTCTATTGGCCTTCGGGTCTACCCTGACTATGTGAACCTCCTCAAAGCCCTCGAATTGTTCATTTCCAGATGACTCATCCATCAATCTCCTTTGAAAGGATTGGATTGCTCCCTTATCTTTAGGACGTATTTTATCTGCAGACAAACCACAAAGTAACATGTCAGGTCAAGATGTTTGATCCACTAAAATACATAACAAAGAATAAGAAACAAAATCAAATCAAAAATAGAAATCCACTGGTGCAACTTCAGGTTTGTAGATACGAGTACAATTACGACTCATAGGGTGACCTATGAATTGTATACTATCCTCATAGAACCAATTATGCCTTCAAAAATGCTTTTTGATCCCACGACTCATAGGGTGACCTACGAGTTGTAGTCTAGGCTCATAACCATTTTAGAAATATTTTTTAAGACTCTGATAAGCTTATGAGACTCTTATTATGAGTCATAGCAAGAACTATGAGTCGTATGTGAGTCTCATATGAGAAATATGAAGAAACCACATATGACCGTTGTTGGTATGAAGGACCCTTACTACTTGTAGAGGAACCTACAAGTCATAGGAGTGCCTTATAGCAGGAAACAAAAGGCATTAGTGGTGCCTAAAATTGTCCCACCACAAGCACATATCAAACAAAAAATCCAAACCAAGTGGAGACATAAGAACAGTGTAGAATTCGTGGAAAATAATCAATTCCATACTAATTATCAAAAATTCAAAATGATCTGCATCCCTAAGAGTCAAAACCAATTCTACGCTATGTCAAGCATATCAAAAACAATATATTTCCTAAACTCTTACTTGAAAATCATAAAATATTCCAAGGGATGCAATTCTCATGCATATCAATTCACTCAAACCCTATAAGTTAAAGCATAAGCGTCACATCCATATCTTCCTAAATTTCAACTCCAACAACCATTCAGACCATGGACGGGCAACAATCACACAATACATCCTATGAATGAATCATAAATTTCGTATTCATCATCACCCATTCAAGAATTTTAACACAAGTAGGTTCACAACTCAACTATACAAAGTCTAAAAACCCTAGATTACGAGTCTAGTTCAACAATCATTATATGGCATGATTTAACATGATTAAATAAAGCATACACTTGTATAGGGAACAAACTCATCATAAAAGATTGCACAATGTAACTACAGAGCTTACCAATCAATTGTAGAAGTGAGCCAAAGTGAGGAAAATTAAAAATCACACTGAAACCCTAAAATAGTTCCTTCACTAGAATCTTCGCTGTAAAATGATGTCGGTGACCGGGATTTCGATCGAAAAAATGATATGGGTGAAGAGGAGGGGGTTTTCCATCATTTTTAGGGTTTAAGATCAACAATAGTGGTCAAATGTTATTTTGACCCCTTATATAACCAAATCAAGTCAAATTTTAATAATCTATAGATCGGGGCTACGAGACCTAGACTAAGAGTCGTAGGCTATCCTATGGTTCATAGGTATTGGTCTCTTAGAAGACCCAATACTTATAAAAATTTTGAAATCATACATGGTCACTATGAACCCCTCTTATGACTTATAGGGAACCCTACGAGTCGTAAGGTTGACTCGTAGTGTATGTGCCAACTTCTGATACTCACTGATTTCATCTATGATGCATGGCTACGAGTCATAGTGAGGACTACGACTCGTAGGTTTAATCTTAGAGGCTACTCCAAATGCCATTTTTCAAATCTTCAGTACTTCAATTTTCACTCGCAAACCAAATCTCAAAACAAAATAATACCCAAAATATTACAACTGCACCAATGTCTTTCAATCTTAGAAATAAACTCACACCTTCTACCTAAGAATTTCAACAATCAAAAACACTTAAGAAAAGCCAACAATTATTAAAAATGCTTGGGTTGCCTCACAAGAAGCACCTTATTTAACGTCATGGCTCAACTTTGTCGTCATCCTTCATCAGCTATCATTGAGGGTCCACACCTCACTCTTGTACTCATCTTGGTGTTTCATGGATTGGTGAATATCGCAAATGACCTCTACATCATTAACCCTAAATTGCAGTTGACTTGAATGCATATCCACTAGGGCTCTCCCAGTGGCGAGAAATGGTCTCGCTAAAATGATGGGTACCTCAAAATCAACTTCGCAGTCAAAGATTACAAAATCTGCTGGGAAGATTAAATCATCCACTCTAATAAGCACATCCAAAAGGATTCCCTCTGGGTTTTTAATGGTTCGATACACCATAAGCAATCTCATTCTTGTCGGGGCAGGAGTACCAAGTCCAAGCTTTCTGAATACCGCAAGAGGTATTAGATTAATGCTCACTCCTAAGTTACACAATGCTCTTGCAAACTCGACATCACCAATGGTACAAGGTATGATGAATGCACTGGGGTCCTTTCGCTTGTGAGCAAGGCATTTGGCCATAATCGCACTACCTTATTAGAGTTCTTGCAAGAACTCTTCGCTCAAAATGCGTTTCTTGGTGACCAAATCTTTCATATATTTCGCATACCAGGGAATTTTCTCCAAAGATTCTAGAAGGGGAATGTTAATGGAGAGTTGCTTCAACATCTAGAGGAAATATTTGAATTTACCCTTCTCTTCCTTTCTCTTAATCCTTTGAAGGAAAGCAGAAGGAGGTTTGGTAATTGGTTTCAATTTCCATGCTTCCTTATCTCTTCTTGTTCCATCCCAACAACCTTCAGATCTTTTCCCTCAACCAAGACTTTACCACTAAGCCCCTTCTCATTAACTTCATCTACAATTACTGGCATAAGGGGGGTCTATGGTGCTCTTGCCACTCCTAGTCATCACCGCCATATAATGCCCTTCATTCTTTGGGTTTTGAACCGTATTGCTTGGAAGGGTGCCTTTTTGGCACTGATTCAATTGTGAAGAAACTTGTCTAAATTGTTACTCTAGTTACATAATAGCCCCCGAGTGAGAGTCTATTTTTTGTTAATACTTGAAATATCTAATTTCATTCCCTTTACTTTCATTCCCTTTAAAGTCTCATCTAAATGGTCAACTTGCTTCAATAATTTTTTGAGCATTTCTTCAATCCTGGAGTTGCTTGACCCAACATCACGATTGTATGGTGGCACATAAGGACCATTCTTGTAGCCTCTCTTCTCCCCTATTTTGCATCTTATAGTCTCTCTCTCTAATAGTGTCCACTCGGGTATCTCTATACATCTACTCACGGGTGAAGTTCATACCTTGATTCTCGAAACCTTTCCTCCAATAATCTGAATTGGACCCTTGGAGGTTGTTCTGGAAATATATCGCTTGATTGCTTACAAAACACACATCCTCATCAAAGTATGGATCATTATAGGTAGGTACCTTCGGAGGTTGGTGAGTGACTACCTTGACACTTGCTTGATTTTGCCTTAAAACCAAGTCCATACTTGCGCGAAGCTGAGCAATTTGCTCTATGATCTCTTCGTTTACCTTTGCTTGCTCATTATTGGTGTTAACCGTACAACAGGGTTTCATCACACCTTGCTCTCGTTGTCCCCATGCTCGATTTATTTTGTACACTTGATACATTCTTGTGGATATTAATGCAAAAGGTTAGTCTAGGAACATGCCTCCCATAATCGTATCGGTGCAAGCTTGACTATTCTAATCAAGTGCCCAATAGAAAATTTCAACCAAGGCATTGTCAACAATCTTGTGATTAAAAGGAGGTTTGGGAATTGATCTCAATTTCTCATGCTCCCTTATCTTTTCTTATTCCATCCCAACAACCTTCAGATCTTCTCCCTTAATCGAGACTTCATAATTATCAGCATAGGGGGGTTTAAGGTGTTCTTGCCACTCCTAGTCATCACCTCCATGCAATGCCCTTCATTTTTTGGGTTTTGAACCGTATTGATTGGTAGGGTGCCCTTTTGGCTCTGATTCAATTATGAAGAAACTTGTTCAAATTATTGCTTTAATAACTTAACAGCCATCGAGTGAGACTCTATTTTTCGGTTAATACTTGAAATATTTGCTTTTATTCCCTTTAAAGTATCATCTTGATGATCAGCTCGCATTAATAATTTTTGAGCATTTCTTAAATCCTAGAGTTGCTTGACCCGGCATTACAATTATGTGAGGGCATATAAGGACCATTCTTGTAGCCCTTTCTTCTCCCCTATTCTGCATCTGGCACTCTCTCTCTCTCTCATAGTATCTACCCCAGCTATCTCTATACATCCCATCACGGGTGAAGTTTCTTGATTCCCAGAACCTTGCCTCCAATAATTTGAATTGGACACTTGGGGGTTATTCCGAAAACCCGTCGCTTGATTGCTTAAAAAACATGCATCCTTATCAAAGAATGGATCATCATAGATAGGGACATCAAAGGTTGGTGAGTGATTGACTTGACACTTGCTTAATTTTACCTTAAAACCAAGTCCATACTTGTGTGAAGCTGGCAAGTTGCTCTATGATCTATTTGTTTACCTTTGCTTGCTCATTGTTGGTGTTAATTGCACAAGAGGGTTCCATCGTACCTCGCTTTCGTTGTCCCCATGCTTGATTTATTTTGACCACTTGCTCCATTCTTATGGCTATTAATGTAAAAGGTTGGTCTAGAAACATGCCTCTTATAATCGTATCGACGCAAGCTTGACTATTCTTATCAAGTGTTCGATAGAAAATTTCAACTAAGGTATCATCAACAATCTTGCGATCAGGGACCATCCTCAAGCATTTAGTAAACCTCTCCCACATTGTGATGATAGAATCACCCGACAATTGCTCAAAGTTGTTGATTTGGTCCTTGAGCTTCAACTTCTTGGATCTTGGGATATATCTCTCAAGGAATACTCTTTGAAGTTCAGCGCAACTTGTGATAGTACCAGGAGGAAGCTCGGACAACCATATAGCTGCATTTCTAGTCAGTGATAGTGGAAATGCTCTCAAACCCACAACATCAAGAGAAAGGTTTTGTGTCCCCATGACACTCTTGCAAACACACACCACATTTTGAAGATGACGGTGGGGATCCTCCGAAGGCAGCCCTATGAATAGTCCTTGGTTTTGGAGCATTTGGAGCAATACACTTGATACCGTGAACTTAGTATCTACCAATAAAGGGGAAAATACTATAGCACCGACAACATCCATAGCCAAAGGTTCAGTCGGTATTGGTTCCATCCATAAGCATTTTCATTGAAGTCCCTGAGTTATGGCCTGTTACAGCTTTGTGGTGGATTCTCCTCTCTTCCCATATGCTCATTCGCATGCAAATCCTCCTCAAGCTCGATATATTTATTCACTTGAGCCATTCGTCTTGGTAGTCGATGGATCTCCAAATTGAGTGGAGCTAAGGGATTGCCTTGGCTCCTTGTGTTCAACATACAATCTAGTATACCCTGCAAATAAAATCAAACAATAAAAAAAAAGTAAAGTACAAGAGATTCTAGAAATCAACACTAGAACTAACTAATAGTGAAATTAAATCAAAACCTAGCTGTATTCCCTGGCAATGGCGCCATAATTTCTGACTTGATATTCATGCTCCAATAAGAAAGTGGTCATTGTCAACAATTAACCTAACCAAGGCTAGGATCGAATCCACAGGGAATACAAGGCTTGATTACTGTATTTCACCACTAATCATTTCTAGTATTTAGGACTATAATCTCTAAATGAGAGGGGAGTAGAGGGGGGTTTGTATTTCAAAAATAAAATAAAACTACTACTAACTATAATGCGACAAAATACTCAATTTTAGGGAACAACTTGGGAATTGTGTTCCCCATGCTTCGTCGATTTGATTACCCTAGGTAACATAACTACATTTTGTGATTTACATGCGTAATTTAGGTTCTCCTAACACTCTTGTGAAGGTTAAGGTTGAATTTCACCATGGTTATTGGTCGGAAACCATGACATACCAATGAACCGTTACCTATTGTCCCAATCAACCTCCCCTTGGTCAGGCTTGGTTGATTAGATGAGAACATATCAATCGAATTCTGTCATCTACTTCCCTTTTCCTATTCATCACTATCTTGGTCGAGATCGTGATAGTAGGAAGGGTTTGGTGTTGGCCGCCACCAAACGATATAAATAATGAAGGGAAATAGATAATACATGCAAAATCCCAATCATAGAAATTCAAGAAACCTAGGTCATCTCAATGTCAACTACCCATGATTCTCACAACCCCAAGTTGTGGGTGCTTAGCAACTCATGCCTAAGGCAAAACACACAAGAATGCAAATAATAGACATAGTTGAGAGTTTTACCAATACCAATGAAGAAAATAGGCACCGCAAATTGCAACATACAAGCTTGATTGATCAACAATGAGTACAAGGCAAGATTTGCAATTCCCAAAATAGGTTTATCCAAAAGAGAACAATAAACTAATTTAAAAAACTAAGAAAAGCTTCAAAATGTATTCTCAATAGTCTACTGGTCGAACCCTTCGCTACAAACTTAACTTAAACTATATATAGTATTTATAAAATAACCCTAGAATTTACACAGAAAAGATAGTTGGTAGTTGATAAGTTATGCAGGTACAACTCATAGGATGACCTGTGAGTCATAGTCAGGGTCTTGTATCAGGTTCTTGGCATCTTGGACTAAATTGGTATGACCCATAGGTACGAGTCATAGCTCATATGTTGGTCTCATAGTCTTAGTCTTCAGTTTTGGTCCAACATCTTGGCTCTCTGATTCTTGCTACGAGTCCATCTGTACTAGTCATAATGTGACTTACGACTTGTATGATGGCTTCATAGGGGTGACCTCTACTTAGTAGATTTCTAAATTTTGGTCTATGATTTTTGGTATGACATCACCCTACGACTTGTAGGTGAGCTCATAACGCCTATACTTCAGCAAAATCTGCAACTTTTCTTCAAAATTATGTCAACCTAAATTTTCTGAAGATTAACAGAAAAACACATCAAAACATTAAAAAGGCGCTTTAAAAACTCACAAAATCCCTTGTTTCAGGCACCAAATGTGTTGTATTTTGACAACACATCAACGAGGCCCATAATTTTACTTACTCTATCCACCTTGGTTGCACCAAAATGTATAAAGATTTGAGGGATGTATATTGGTGGGAAGGTATGAAGAGGGAAATTACTAAATTCGTTTTCGGTTGTCATAGTTGTCAACAAGTTAAAATCGAACATCAAAGGTCAGGTGGCCTAAACCAAGACATAAAGATTCCTACTTGGAAGTGGGAGGAGGTTAATATGGATTTTATGGTTGGCTTTCTCAAGACTAGAAAAGGGTTTGATTCTATTTGGGTTGTGGTTGATGGGATGACAAAATTGGCTCACTTTCTACCGGTTAAGACTACATACGGCTGAAGATTATGCAAGGTTGTACATTCATGACTTGGTGAGGTTTCATAGGGTCCCTTTGTCCATCATATCGGATAGTGGTGCTCAATTTATTTCACTTTTGGAGGCCTTTGCAAAGAGGTCTTGGTACAAGAATTAAGCTTAGTATGTCCTTTCACCCTTAATGGATGGCCAAGCGAAAAGAACTATCCAAACACTTGAGGATATGCTTAGGGCTTGTACTTTCGGCGTTCATGGGTAGTTGGTATAATCATCTTCCATTGATTGAGTTTGACTATAACTATAACTATCATTCTAGCATTGGTATGGCTCCTTTTGAGGCTTTCTATGGTAGACATTGTAGATCACCAGTTGGGTGGTTTAAAGTAGAATAGATAGCTTTGTTGGGTCCAAATCTGGCTATGGATGATATGGAGAAGGTAAGGTTGATTATGGAAAGGTTGGAGACATCCCAAAGTCATCAAAAGTCCTATGTCGAAGTTATAAGAAGAGAGATTAAATTCAAAGTTGGTGATTGGGGCTAATTAAAGGTTTCACTCATAAAAAGTGTGGTTGCCCCAGTAAAGAGGGAATTGAATTCATGGTTTGTAAGTCTTTAAATGGTGTTGAGAAAGGTTAGTGAGGTTGCATATGAATAGGAAGTGCCTTTAGATATGGATATGGTTTGTCTGGTCCTTCATGTTTCTAGCATTGAGGAGGTGTGTTGGTGATTTATATGTTATAGGACTCTTGAGGTTGTGGACGTTGTGGAGGATGAGTTGACTTATGAGGAGGTCTGGTGGAGAAGTTGGGAGTATATGAGAAAAGGTTTATTTGTGCGAGTGTAGTGTTTTTCAAGGCCCATTGGAAGGATCGTGGAGTCGATAGTATCTCCCGAGTAGGGAGAAAGGAGAAGGTTGCTCCACAAGAGCAATCGGCCGAATGATTCATCGTACCTCTTCCATTCTATTCAAGATTATGATGTCATGTCAAACCCCTTTTTATGATTTCATGTCTCATGTTCCAGCCCCTAAATCATTTACATGCATTCATGTTTACATTGGAAAAGTCCATGGTGATTTTACACTTATATTGAGATTTTGAAAATAGTGTTTTAAAGTGTGTTGTTGCATTCTTGTTAGGGTTGACCTCTTTATGATTACTCTTATCTTGCATATTTCTTTGCATTTGGGGACAAATATTCCTATGGGGGAGATATTGAAACTACCCCAAAAGTGCTCGAAAATGTGCCTCGAAAGTGCCTGAAATCATAATTTCCATATATGTCAAAATTCATGCGTGATTTCAAAAATCCAACCTCATATTCTTATTTAGGGGGTCAAATTGAGAGGGAGATGGATCTTACCCTGATTTTAGAGTGAACAATTCACAATTTCAATTTCTCAAGTTGATGAAAAATAGTGTTCAGGCGCGTCAGTGGCGCGACATGCCTCAGTTATTTTGCTGCTTAGTTTTTTAGTTTGGTCCAAGACTTTTAGATCTTGGGGCTAAGCCTTCTCACATGAGAAAATACCTATATTTAGCCATGTTTTTCTTTCATATCATACAAAACATTCCCCAACACTTACTCAAACACGTAG
This sequence comes from Solanum sejunctum, assembly GCA_025642045.1. NCBI lineage: Eukaryota > Viridiplantae > Streptophyta > Magnoliopsida > Solanales > Solanaceae > Solanum > Solanum sejunctum. The sequence goes on along the minus strand of JAOTQJ010172231.1, from coordinate 12,197 downwards.
GATTATACTTCTCTCAAAATTCAAGTACCAAAACCCTCTCCGAATCTTAAGGAATTCAACCAAGCTTCTAGTGGCTATCTACAATCTTCATCAAGCTATTGTCCAAAGATTAGGTATGTGGGTTTGTTTCATGGGTTCCTTTCTCCTATGATGCCCAAGTTTCCTTTTACTCAAAATTGCATGATTTAAGGATGATTTACTCATGGATCTTACTTATTATGAATTTAACTGCACTCTATGGTGGGGTTTATGTTATTGTTACTATTTTAGCATGTTTTGAGCTATGAATCTAAGATCTAATGTAAGATTTGATGAAGGGTTTTGATGTATATTGCTTGAGGGTGTTACCAAGTATTGATTGAAGGTTTTACATTGAATTTTCTAGCATGATTGCACTCTTGAATTGCATGGTTTTACACTAACACTACACACCCTCTAAGTGTTTGATAAAATGTACGATAGAGTTAAAACTCTATGAAACTCTCTTCTAATTCGTGTATTAAGCATTGCAGAATTGTGATAATGGCTCCAAGAAGAGATGGTAGAGGAAGAGGATGTCCTGCCAGATAGAATGTTAACCAACTTGAGCCCCAGGATCATGATGAATCCAAAGGCCCAGCTATGCCTACTGAGCAGCCATCACAAGCTAAAATCTCGAATAATGAGCTTTTCTAGGCTATCCAGACTTTAGCCTAGGCTATGACAACACCTACTTGTAGACAAAGAGTCGATAGATAGGATGCATAAGACACATCGAGAGTTTGTGAGTTCTTGAGGATGAACCCGCCTGGCTTCACAGGGTTTACACCCAATGAAGTCCCAGAGAACTATATTGATAAGCTTGAGAAAGTGTTTTAGGTGATGCATGTGACTGACAGTGATAGAGTTAATTGGCTGCCTATAAACTCAAAGGTGTTTCCAAACTATGGTCTAACCATTGGAAGAAAGGTAGAGAGAGGATGCTCCAGTGCTGACTATAGCGGTGTTTGAGGAAGACTTCTTGGGGCAATTCTTTTCGAGAGAGCTGAGGGAGGACAAGGTAAGAGGGTTCTTAAATTTGAAGTAGGGATCTGTGATCATGCAGGACTATGGGCTCATGTTCACCTAACTACCTCACTATGCTTCGGATATGGTTGCAGATATGAGAGGGGGAATAAGCTTGTATGTGGATAGATTAAACAAGGGACCAAAGGAAAATAGGAGGGGACCTATGCTTCTGAGTGACATGGACATTGGGAAACTGATGACTTATGTATAGCAAGATGATGAGGAGAGTCAGCGAGATAGGGACGAGTACAAAAATAAAGGGGCAAAATATCCGGCCATGATGTTGGGAAAAGAGAGAATTAGAATGGTAACAGGTTTTAATCAGGGCTAGCACCATTATCTGTTAGTGTACCCATGCCAGATACCGGAATGAATAGAGGTCTCATAATTTCAGAACCCAAGGATCTTAGTCACAAGCTAGTGTGGCTCAAGGTTCACTAGGTAAGCCCTCATATGGAAAGTATGGCAAATTACACTTGGGGAAGTGCTGTGAGGGAAGTGATGCATGTTTCAAGTGTGTCCAATTAGGTCACTTTTCGAGAAATTATCTAAATATGGTGACAAGGCTTAATTTTCTGCACTAGCCCCACCAGTTAGAGGAAATTAGAGAGATTTTACGTTAGGCGCAAGCAAAGCTACAAACCGTTTGTACGCCATGGGTAGTCACCAAATCAGGAGAACTCTCCAGATATTGTGATGGGTATGATTTGAGTCTTTACTCTTGATTGTAATGTTTTGATGGATACTGGTACCATATTGCCATCTACGTTTCCTTATGTGGCTAGTAGATTTGATAGAATTTCTGAGTGTCGTCTTGAACACCTGACCTATCTCGATTCCACCTTATAATATGGCCAACACTGAGTTGAAAAAATTGAAAGAGCAATAGAGAGATTTGTTAGAGAAGGGGTTTATTAGGCTGAGTATTTTTCCTTGGGGTGCTCCTATCCTATTCGTGCAAAAGAAAGATGGGTCTCTCAGGATGTGTATTCATTATAGGTGGCTGAACAAGGTCATGATAAAGAATAAATATACTTTCCCTATGATAAATGACTTATTTGACCAACTTCAGGGTGCCTCTTGCTTCTCAAAGATATACCTCAGATCCGATTACCATCAATTGAAGGTAAGGGAATGTGACATCCCAAAGACAACCTTTAGACCAGTTACGACCATTTTAAGTTCTTGATCATGTCCTTTGGGTTGACTAATGCACCTACAGCCTTCATGGATTTTATGAATAGAGTATTCAGATAGTACTTTGATATGTTTGTGATTACATTATTGATAATATTTTAGGTGTTCGAGAGATGAGGAGGAACATGTCAAGAACCTCAAAATTGTCCTCCAGACTTTTAAGACCATGAGCTGTATGCAAAATTTTTGAAGTGTGAATTTTGTCTCAAATTTGTGGCTTTTCTAGGTCATATAGTCTCGGGCGTTGGTATTTGAGTAGACACCTAAAAGATTGAGGCGGTTAAGAATTGGCCCAGACTAACCTCTCAGACTGGCATAAGAAGTTTCTTAGGATTGGCAAGTTATTATCGTATAATCGTTAAAGGATTTTCTTCTATATACTTACCATTGACTAAATTGACTCAGAAGAAGGTTAAGTTTCAATGGTCTAATGAATGTTAGAAGAGTTTCCAAGAGTTGAAAACAAGATTGACTACGGCACCAGTTTTAACCTTGCCTGATGGAACAAAGGATTTTATGATATATTATGATGCGTCTAGAGTGGGATTGTGTTATGTGATAATGTAGAGGGGAAAAGTGATAGCTTATGCTTCTAGATAGCTTAAGGTTCATGAGAGGAACTGTCTAATACGTGATCTTGAGTTGGCAGCAATAGTGTTTGCACTTAAGATTTGGTGCCACTACTTATATGGAGTATATCTGGATGTGTTTACTGACCACAAGAGCCTGCACTATGTCTTCACTCAAAAAGAGCTCAACCTGTGGCAAATGAGGTGGTTAGAGCTACTTAAGAACTATGACATGAGCATTATTGTTGACACTCTTAGCAAGTTGTTAATAGGAAGTACTGCCCATGTTGAGGAAGGAAAGAAGAAATTGGCTAAGAAAGTGTATAGATTGGCTCGATCGGGAGTTCAACTCGAAGAAAATGATGAAGGAGGAGTCAATGTCCAAAATGGGTCTGCTTTATCTTTAGTGGCAGAGGTGAAAGAAAACCAAGACTAAGATCCTGTTCTATTTTAGTTGAAAGAAGTTTTCCACAAACAGAAGTTGATAGTTTTCTCCAAAGGGGGAGATGGTGTGTTGAGATACCAGAGTAGATTATGTGTTCCAAATTTTGATGGTGTTTGATATAGAATTATGGCTGAAGCCCACAACTTTAGATATTCCATTCACCCTGGCTCTACCAAGATATACCACGACTTGAGAGAAGTCAATTGGGAGAGTAGAGTGAAGAGAGATATTGCGAAGTTTGTTTCCAAGTGCTTTAATTGTCAACAAGTTAAAATTGAGAATCAAAGGTCGTATAGATTGGCTCAAAACTTTGAAATTCCCAAATGGAAGTAGGATATGCTCAATATGGACTTCATTACCAGCTTGTTGATATCCCAAAATCAACATGATTTTGATATGGGTGATTGACGATAGGAGAACCAAATCAGCTCACTTCTTAGCAGTTAAGACGACTGACACTATTGAAGAATATGCCAAGTTATACATCCACGAGATTCTGAGGTTGCATGGAGTCCCCTTGTCCATCATCTCGGACAGAGGAGCTCAATTCGTATCCCAATTTCAGAGAATATTTCAAAAAAGATTGGATACTAAGGTGAATCTAAGTACTTCCTTTCATCCCCCAAACAGTTGGCCAAGCAGAACGTACAATTTAGACATTAGAGGAAATGTTGAGAGTTTGTGTCCTTGACTTTAAAGGAAATTGGAATGACCACTTACCATTGAATAAGTTTGTGTATAACAATAGTTACCATACAAGTACTTAGATGCCCCCTATAAGGCCTTGTATGGGAAAAGATGTAGATCACCAATTTGGTGGTTTAAGGTTGGAGAAGCCGAGTTGACTGGACTCTATCTTGTCTATCAATCGATGGAGAAGGTGAAGGTTTTTAAAGAAAGGTTGAAGACTACACGAAGCTGCCAAAAATCTTACACAGATGAGAGAAAGAGAGACTTACAGTTTGAGATGAATGATTTTGTATACTTGAAAGTGTCACCCATGAAGGATGTCATGATATTTGGGAAAAAGGGAAAACTAAGTCCTCGTTATATTATCCCTTATCAGATTGTGAAGAGGATTGGGAAGGTTGCTTATGAGTTAGAGTTACCTCATGACCTAGATACTATTTATCAGGTTTTCACATCACGATGTTAAAGAAATGCTTAGGAGGCCCTTTGTTAGTAGTCCTTGTTGATAGTATTAGAGTGAAGGGTAGCTTATCCTATGAAGAGGTTCCAGTCCAAATTCTTGATCGTCAGGTTCACAAATTGAGAACCAAAAATATAGCCACAGTAAAATTCTTGTGGAGGAATCAGTTTGTTGAGGAAGACATATGGGAAGCTAAGGAAGACATGAAAGCAAAATACCCATATCTATTCGTGCCTAATAAAGAAAATGTTAACGGTAATATCCTATCCTTAACTTGAGTTGATTTGCCTAAATTCTTGAGTCTAAATAGCGATTACCTAGATTGTTAATTGGTCGATAGTTTTATGGTTGATTAATTTTCCAGCTGAGTCTTGGTTGTTATTCGTTCCTTGATGTCCATCTTTACTCTTCATTCAAGGACAGATGATTTAAAAGGGGACATAATATAACACCGAGTAAAATTATCAAAATATTCCTAAATGAGAGGCACTCTCATAATGCAGCTTCCTAAGCTCTATTGGTGAATCAGAAGCCAGAAATATGATCAGCACAAAAAATTATGTGAGAAAATAATCTTGGTTGATTTTTAGAACAACCGGATCGAAAGATAATTTTTTGATGCGAAAATGCAATTTCAAAAAAGTGCACAACATGTCCACGTCACAGACTTATTGCAGATTTGCACTTAAGTGGGGTTCTAATACATTCTATGGGATTAGAAAATTGATCAAAAACTTTTGAAAAAAATGAACTAGTGCGATAGATGCGCATTGCGGACCTGGTCCACTGACATGCACCAGTAAAGTTCAAAATTTTAAATCTTTTTAGGGGCATTCCAAATATTTTTTTCACCCTTATAAACTTACCATTACCAATGTAGATCCTTTTTTTAATCTAAAACGGGTTCCTGAACTCATGCTAAAGTCCTTACGAAAATATTTAAGTAGAGACTTTGAGCGAAAAAAAGGAGAAAGAGCTAAGATTCAGAGGATTGAGGCTAACTACTTGAGAAGTTAATTGTCAAGCTCTATTCCAGGTATGTAAGGCTAAACTAAAACATGGGAATATTCTTACGTGTGCCCCTAGTGATGGGAGTAGAGAAATTGTGCAAATATTGACCTATATACATATTTCTCATGAATGTTTTCTTATAAATTATATATATTCTATGTATTTTCATATGTTTATCATTATCATAAAATTGATTTTACTATTTAAACACTTTTCATGAGTTATTTTAGAAAACCTTACATGTTATTTTCGTAAAAGATTATATAAATGAACTTAGGGATTAAGTCTAGAGCCTTGATTTGAGAATATTGATTGTGATTGTGATGGGTTGATAGAAATCGATGGTCCTAAGAGTCCCCATAATTGAAATCTAAAGATTGTTCTAAATTAATTGTCCTCTTAATGATTGGTCTAAGTTCCTTTGAAAGATAAGACTGAGAATTGAGTTGATTAGATGATTGATACGCCGAAAGGCCCAATTGTGATAGAACTGATGGATTGACGAGATTTTCTTATGATACTAATTCATCTGGTTGATTGAGATGGATTGTCTTATAACAATTGAGTCTTGAGAGGAGTATCAAGTACGAAAATGAGTAAGAGTAAGCACAACTCGAACTCATTTAATACGTGCCAAGAGTAGGTGAGGATTGAACCATTAAATCAGATGTTCCCTCTTGATTGGAAGTCCCTGAAATAACAGTAGACTTGATTGATTGAATTATTATGGATTTGATTCATTCTTTACCCGGTAAGTAATGAACGATTGTGGCAACATCAACGAGATTATTGTATAATCATTGGCTCATAAGTGATTATTGTCGGATAAGAGAGACTTCTAGATAGGTTCTATACAGATAGTATTCCTATTGGATTGGATTTGACTCAGATTCAATTAAATTATATCGATGAGTCATTGTCTATTCTTTATTCTTACTTTAGATAGACACTTGACATCCTAATTGGGTTTCTTATCTGTTGAGTTGAGTTATCTGATTTGATAGTATTCTGCCTTGATGCATGTTTCATTCATCCATTTTACATACTCATACATTCCACGTACTGACATCCATTTGAATTTCATCATTTTATGATGCAGAAATAAGTATCATAGATCATCAATAGACATACCATTGAGGATTTATTGCAGTTAGCTAAGTTGGTGAGCCCTCTCCTACTCCAACGAATTCTCATTTATATTTTCATCTAGCCTTTAGAGTTCGATTCTACATTTTACTTACTTAATTTGAGGTAGTCATGGATATATTATTGTCACTATTGAACAGTTGATAAGGCTTCATAGACTAGAATCAGTTTGTGGATTGGATCTTATTTTGAGCTAGTTTCTTTCGTACTAGCCTGATTGATTTGATAGAATTATATAATACTCAGATTTTTCACCTTTTGTTATCATAGTATTCCGCTAAATGTGATGAGGTTAAGTGGTTTATTTGAGGACTAGCAATAGTCTTTGGATGTCGACCACGTCTAGGGTACCCTCCCAGGATGTGATAGGGTTCATCCTTAATTGATATCTTCGGAGTAATTCAAACACCATTCTATGTCTTTCAAATGTTTTCCCTCTTTCTTGACTTTAATACTAAGTCATCAATATAATATTTGACATTTTTGTGGAGTAAGTCATTGTTAGGATCTGCATCAGATCTGCAGAAATTAAGGTGAAGAAGAAGAAGAAGAAATATTGAAATATATTCTGCATAACCCTTTGATATATGGCACCAATATTTTTTAGACCAAAAGGCATTACTTTGTAGCAATAAATACCTTTAGGGGTGGAAAATGCAGTGAGTTCTTCATCTTTTGGTGTCATGAGGATTTGGTTATATGCAAAAGAACCATCCATGAATGACATTGCTTCATAAGCAGTGATAGCATCTATCATCAGTTCTGGGATAAGAAGCAGAAATTCATCTTTCGAACATGCATTATTAAGATCTCTAAAGTACATGCATACTCGAGGTTGACCATTTTTCTTTCTCACATGAATGATGCTTGACATCTATGTAGGGTATTTAACTTCATGGATGAAGTCTACCTTAATAAGTTTGTTGAATTCATTCTCAATCAATGGAATCAAATTTGGCCTAAAATGTGTTTGGGCCTACTTGACAGGATGAGCACCATTCTTGGCTGCCAATTGATGGATTGCTATCTTAGAATTTTAAGTCAGGCATTTCATTATAACTCTAAGTAAAGACATACCTATATTCTTCGAGTATATTTATTCATCAACTTCTAGAAAGGTGCTCAAGTAAGTTGACCTCATCACTGCCAAGGTTAACTTCTTTTAAGGGATCTATTTTAGCCTTTAATTCCTTTTGACATTTTTGATGGAGCGTCTCTAGCATCTTCGTTTTCTTATGGGTCATTGTCGTGAACAATTATATGACAACACCATGCAGTGACTTCTAACTCTCCATTAATCTTTATTTGAGATGAGGCATTCAAGGTTGTAATATGATATGAGGAGCCCACACTTTTTTTATTTTCATCACATTCATTGGTTTAAATCATGGTGTGAGACTTTGTCTTTAGTACCTCTTCACATGAAATCATAAGTTTCACTCTTCGCTTTATCCTAGAGGGCACTATGCTTTGTATATCTTTTTGGATTATATGTGGAGCTAGTGTCGTCACCCTTAGGTAACTTCTACGATGTTTGTTATTCTTTTTCTTTAATTTTCCTAACCTCTCGAACACAAAAGTCCTTGTAGGGGGTCTTCTAAGTCGATCGAAGATAAATGGTTTTTTATTCAGAGAAACAAACTCATCTTCTATAGTGATATAATTGTTACTTTTCTTTTTTATGGAGATGGGGACAGGTGATAGTTGGCTATAACCTAAACCTTCGCGTGCTTGCCTAGTGATATATTCTTATGGAAGTTTCCCTAATTTAGATGGCTCATTAGGGTTGTATCTAGCCTTTGCAAATAACTTGTAAGCATTTGTATCAAAGCTTACATTTTGTAGGGAATGGCATATCTTGTGGTTGATTTTGAGCCACAAACATTTCCAGTAGCTTTGAAGACAAGTTGATTGCATCAATTCATTTGATAGGAAGATTTATCCCTCCCAATATATTTTCTTGAACATCAGATAATTAACCCACCTTTTTTTTACATTCGTAACATAGCAGGGTACAAAAGCTGACTTTTTGTTGAGTCCATGATCTTCCCTTTATTTTGACAGGGATCAAACTCCTCAATATTGGCCTTGTCTTTTTCACCAACCACATTAGTTCTTTTTCTTGCAAGCTTATCGGACTTAGCCGATTTGACATCATCATGTTCTGCCTCCTCCATCACTTAACTCTTCAAATAGAATTTTGCATCAGCAAACTGTGACTCAACTTCAGTGAAAGGATTATCATAAACAACTATTTTCCTTTAAATTTCTTCCTAAAGATGCTTCAGACATTGACAGTAGGAAGATGAGATAATTTTGTCTTATGTACCCAAGTTCTACTAAGCAATATATTACATGAAGTCTTTACATCGATCATATGCATCCATGCACTAGATTGCAAATAACCAACATTGGGATTTCTAGGTTGATGGAGCCTATTGATATCTAGCCCTTGATTGAATCCTTGTATTAATAGATGACTTTTGTTAAGTTCCTCGGTCATGATGTCCAGTTCTTTTAATGTGTGGCTAGGAAGAATGTTAACACCAGATTCTTCATCTATCAAGATTTTATTTATCCTCTTCTCTAGCATGTGACCTACCATATACAAAGGATAATTGTATAGTTTTTCACCGAATAGTAGATTATCCTCTGTAAACATGATTTTTGGATCACATGTATATACTTCTTGAGTAGAAGGTTCCACAGGTTTTTAGAAGATATAGAAGACGCTTTTGATGGAAGTTCACCCATTGTTTCTTCTTTGTCTATGGGAGACATCCTTGATAAAGTTTCACTTATTATTTCTCCTTTGTCAACATTAAAACATGATGCCTCGATATTGTTTTGGATAGTCTTTGTGTGGAAAAAACTTGATAAAAACTCCCTAAAGTCACAAATCATCATGGTTTCTGGTGGTGATGCACTTTCACCTTTGTTTTCTTTAGATGCTTGACTAACTTTTTCTTTTCTTATCTTCTCACTATCCTCCCTCTGGGTGGTTGCTTAGATGATTCTTTTAATGAACTTTTCTTGTTATATCTTCATCTAGTCATAAGAATCCAACCTTAATCATTATCTTTATCAATTTGTGATCTTGCTTGCTCTATTGACTTGTCTTATTCCAAGGTATATCTTTGAACTGGGTAAAACTAGCTAAAATTGATAGAGATTTGGTTAGAAATTACTTTCTCATTGTCAAGGAAAATCTGCTTTTCCTTAGAACATTGCATGACTTTTTTCCTAAATATAAAACACTTTTTGAGAGGGTGACCCAAAAGTCTATGCTATTTGCAATAGTTTGGATCGTCGGTCTTTCCAGCTTTATCGGCCTGCTTTATTTCTGGCATCTCAATGAGTTTTAGTTCAATTAATTCATCAAATATTTGATAGTCATCCAAATCTGGAAAGGGGTATTCTTTTTCTTACATCTCCCTTAATGTCAACTTTCGATTTGGGTGCCCTTGAAAAGTCATCTTCACCTTTTGTTTCTTGCTTTCCTTTGTAGTGAACTTCACAGGCAACACATTGACATTCAAGGATTTCCTGTTGTCAATTATGAGCACAAATTTACTCATTTCTTGGCTTCTAGCTTTATCCTTTCCTTTACGAGGATCATGGATAGGAATCATATCTTTTCCTATAGAAGACATGCTTAATTCTATGTCTTAAGCGCCAATAGCTAGATCTTTAAAGGACTTTGGCTTGATTCTTTGTAAGATAGAAAGAAGCCCCAGTGCATTTCTTAGATACATATTTCTATTGCAAAAGCTTCACTAAGTCTATCTTTGCAATTTAGGCTCGCGTTCCTCCATTGATTTATGAAATTGATAACTGATTCATCCTTCCTTTGATGAGTATTTGTGAGTTCTACCATGCTCACTGTGTGCCTCATGCTATAGAAATGATTATGAAACTTATGCTCTAATTGGTCACAACTATTAATAGAATGAGTCTTAAGATCTATACCAGCCAAATGCATTTCTTTTTACGGAGTGGACGAATTACTTGACGAGATAGTCTCCACAGGTACCAACGTTATGACATACCTTCACAAAGTGTGCAACATGTTGCTTCAGATTTCTTTTGCCTTCGAATTATTAAAATTTAGAAGGTTGATAACCACCCAACATTTTTAAGGCTATCAATCCTTGCAGTGTAAGGCTTGGCATGTGTCTGGGAACAAGTAGAGACCTTATACTTATCTTTGATGGTCCCTTCAATAAACTCCTTTAATTGATCAAGTGGGATCATCTCTTCGGTGAAAATTGGCATCTCTTTCATAGGTGGTGCTTGCTTCACAAGATGTTTAGTCCTTGAACTTCAATACCCTTCCTAGGTGCATGGCTAGATTCATCATCTAGTAAGTCGTCTATCTTGTCCATTAACTTATCAATACAAGACTCTTGGTGTTGAATATATTTGGTCAATCCTTCAATCATCTTTGATAGATTTGCAAGTTATTCCGCCATGGATGAAGCATCAGTTGTCATTATTGCATAATAGTTGGAGGCACTAAAGAGTACTATCATGTCCCAGGAGGATACCCTAGACATGGTCGACACCTAAAGACTATTCCTAATCCCCAAGCAAATCACGTGGACTCATCACATTCATTTGATCATAGTTTAACAAATTAACGAACAGCTAAAGATGAAAAATTGTTGACAATCTTAATATATAGAGGCCATAGGCAAACAGTCAAACTTTTATTCTCTACATAGAAATAGTTTTAAAGGAAATTAGTCAAGAGAGAAAAATCTCAATATCAACTCATCACTATCTATTCTATAAAGTCTCTAACTCTACTATCTAGATGCCAATGACAGGTCATGGCCACCTCAAATGAAGTGCTAAACTCAAGCTAGATGATAGCAATATAAAAATCCTCCAAAAGCAAGAAGATCTTACCAATCAACTGAATGTGAATAGATCCTCAATGATGCATCTATTGATGATACCTAATACTTGTCTCCACATCATAAAATGATGCAGTCCAAATGGATATCAATATGTGGAATGTATGAGTATGTAAAATGACTAAATGAAACTAATATAGATAGAATAATAGTCAATGCAGAAATACTCAAAGCAAGAAGATAAGGAACTTTATTAGGATATCATAAGTCTAAAGAAAGAATAAAAACTAGACAAAGACCAATCATACACAATCCAACCATACCAATCAATCCAGTGAAATCTAATCAGAGTACTATCATAATAGAACTATTATGGGAGTTTCTCTATTAGAAATAATCACTTATGAGCCAGTTATCATATAATAATCCCATTGATGTTGCCATAACCATCCAATAATTGCTAGGTAAAGAATGAATCGATTCACGCTAGATCGAAAAAAGAGTCATCTATTGTTTCAAGGACCTATCAAGAGGAAATATCTGACTTGACAATTCAATCCTCACTTACACTTGGAAATATAGTTAATGAGTTTGAGTCGGACTTACTCTCACTTAATTCAGTGCTCTATACTCCTCTCAAGACTCAATGCTTATAAAATAATTTGTTAGGACCCGTAACGTAATTTAAACCCCGAGCGTCCTTAATTGGTTCGATTTAATAAAGTTTGGGACCGAATAAAATATTTCTTCTAAGTTTGGTCCTTAAGAATAAA